>JAIUZE010046961.1:0-51273 GCA_022085475.1 Heliosperma pusillum | reverse complement strand
TGTGTAACTTGAAACTCAAATATGATTTTGACTACATAAATTTGAATTTATGTAACTTTAGACAAGTTTATGTGATTTTTGGCTTTTATGAGTATAACTTCAACCATTATTTGTGTAACTTCAAGATAAAATGTGATTTCGACTATATGAACGTAACTTCAAGCGTAACTTCAGTCATTACGAGTGTAACTTCAACCCTTATTTGTGTAACTTTAACCCAAAATGTGATTTCGACGGTACAAATTTGAATTTTTGTAACTTAACACAATTTATATGATTTGAACCTTTTTAAGAATGTAACTTCAGTCTTTACAAGTGTAACTTCAAACCGTATTTGTGTAACTTTAATTTTAAGACATATGTATGTAACTTTAGACATGTTTCTGTAATTTTAGTCATTTGAAAGATTCAATTTAAATTCATGTAACTTTAAGGCATATTTTGGTAACTTTAGTCCTTACTAATATAACTTCAGTTCTTAATTTTATATCTTCAAGCATAACTTCAGTCCTTTAATAGTGTAACTTCAGACCTTAAAAGTGTAACTTCAATTCGTAATAGTGTAACTTTTACACATGTTAACTTTAGTCATTCCTAGTGTAACTTCACACCTTAAAAGTGTAACTTCAATTCGTAATAGTGTAACTTTAACACATGTTAACTTTAGTGATTCCTAGTGTAACTTCAGTCCAAAATAATGTAACTTCAATCATAAAACACCATCAATCATACTAAAATGAAAATAAAAATAAGATGACAAATGTAAATAGGATAAATATCCTCAACAGAAAAAAAATAAAAAATAGATCTAAAAAGTAAGAAAAAATAAAAAATAGATCTAAAAAGTAAGAAAAAATAAAAACATAAGAAAAGATGGAAGGGAGTGTAACTTTAGTCATTGTGTAACTTTAGTCACTTATATTGTAACTTTAATCATTTATTATGTAACTTTAATCATTTATAAGATAACTTTAATCATTTATAGTGTAAATTTGTACTAAAAAACTATATATAAATGGAAGAAGCTTTAATTTATGTAACTCAAAAAAATAAGATCTAAACATAAAAAACTATAAGAAATAACAAAATTAAAAAAAAAAAAAAAAATATAGGCAATAGATCTGAATATTTAATATAAAAAAAAAAAACAAAAAAGAGAGAAAGACACCCATAACAGCCCCACCCCGACCACCTCATCCGACGATCAACCAGGGCCAACCCCACCCCAGATACCCCATAACCGCCGGCTCCACCTTCAACTTTTTTTTTTCCAGATCTGGCGGTGGAGGAGCGCGGTGGAGGTGAGTGAGGGAGGAAGTGGCAGTGGAGTAGTGGTGGAGTAGTGGCGGTGGAGTAGGGAGGAAGTGACGGTGGTGGCATATAGGAGGAAGGTGGGGTGCGGTGGTGGCAGAGAGGAGGAAAAGGGTGGCGGTGGAAGGTGGGGTTGTGGTGGCGGAATGGCGGTATGGCAGGAGGGGTTGAGGTGGCGGCGTGGCAGGTGGGTGGAGGCCGGAGGGTGGTGTGGGTAGATCTAGGTTTTTTTTTTGGGTTTTGGTTGGTGGTTTGAATTTAGAGAGAAAATAAGATGATGTTTTAGAGAGAAGGTGATATTTTTTTAGAGAGAAGAAGAGATTGTTTTGAATGAATTGAATTGGGTGGAAAAAAGTGGGTTAAAGGGAGTGGGTTTAATTAGTGTGGATGTGAGAGAAGTGGATTAAACACCCACAAATGACCATTTTCTTGTTTTCATCTCAACCCTTCATTTCCAAGATCTAAGGGCATATAAGAGGACTTATGAACTCAACTTCTCTAAGAGAACTTACATGATCCTTTCTCTCTCTCTTTCTCTCTCTCTCTCTCTATATATATATATATAGAAATTGAATCACGTGAGGCACCCTTCTTACGGTGAGGCTGTTGTACTCATCTCAACCATCCAACATAATTAGACTGGACGCACTAGATTGCGCCACGTCAACTAGTTATTAGGTCCTCATTCGCCATCCCAAAAATCATAAAAGAAGAGTTTATTTTTAATCTGCAATTTCTCTCTCCACTGAAACTTTATCTATCTTCTGCAAATTATTCATTCATCACTATTTGTTTGCTTGTCTTCAATATTTGTTCGTTCATCACTATTCGCACAAGATTATCGCTCATCGTCTATTTCACTAGTTCTTCACTATTCTCGTTATGATTTTTGCTCAATTTTGAAGGTATTGTTTCTCATGTAATCACATTAATTTTGTGGTTTTTAATGTGAAACTTATCTTCTATCGATCTCAACTTTTTTGTATGTCTTTCAATTTTAAAATAGCAGTGTTTGTCTCTATCGATCGTTTCTTCCAACTCACTTATTCGTCGGAATCAAGCTACGATTTCTTCAATCCTATTACAATTTGTGCATTTTTGGATCTAATAACGTGTTCATAAATCTCACTGTAAGTATGCTTAGGTTTTTCGAAATTAACTTTTGATTTTCATAATAATGCATTTTCAACTACTTTGCTTATACAAAGTCATAGTTTCAATCAATTCCTTGAATATTACTTGTGTATTTGAGTTTTTCATTGAGTTGCTTACTTTGTAAAACTGTTGTGGACATATGAATTGACTTTATGTAAGTAAGCATTTATTTTGTGAACCCTATGCCTACGGTTTGTGAATCTTGGACTCTGTAGTGTGAGTCTAAGACCTTAGTTTGTGAAACTGTTGTGAACATAGGAATTGACTTTGTGAAAGTAGGCTTTTATTTTGTGAATCCTGCGCCTAAGGTTTGTGAATCTTGGACTTTGTGGTGTGAGTCGTAAACCTTACTTTGTGAAACTAATGTGAATATAGGTACTGACTTTGTGAAAGTAGGCCTCTATTTTGTGAATCCCGCGCCTAAGGTTTGTGAATCGTGGACTTTTTTTTGTGAAACTACATAAGATAGGTCCTATGCTCACAGCACAAAGTCTAAGATTTACACATTAACTCTTTACTAATACTTTAATGTATTTGTTTGTTATTTGTTAAATGCATAATCAATTTGCACTATATTACCTATAAGCTCAAAAGGTAGAGCTTTGTGCTATTGTGTAAGGTGTGGGTTCGAATCCCACATAGATAAAAAATATATTTACAATTAACATAGAAGTTTGTAAATGCTACTGTATGTTCAAAGTTAACAATTGAATTTTTAGATTCACAAAAATAAAGTCTTAGTTTCACAAAATCAAGTGCAAGTTTCAGAAAATCAAGTACAAACTCAATTAATTTGTGTTAATCAAAGAGAGACAAAGTAAAGTGTTTGGGGTTTTGTCTATTTTATTTTAAAGAGAGTATTTGGGCCAAATGAAAAGAAATGGATGACCTCAAATTTTCAATCCAATGAAAAAACTGAAAATCATCCCATTGAATTTTGGTGAGGCAGCCCGCCTCGCCAAAATTAACGGCCTCACCTGATTCAGCCTCTATATATATATATATAGAAGCCTCTATATATATAGAGTCAGGTTCAGGTAAGTCCCTTAATTTAGGTGAGTCCCTAAGTCCTTATCTAGACCATTAGATTTAACAAATCAATGGTCAAGATTAAAACAAAAAAAACAAGGGATGATATAAAACCATCCAAAACACAACCAAACCCTAATCACTTCAACAAAACCAACTTAGATTGAGCAGAAAAATTATTTAATATATGCAGAAAAATTTTATATTTAAAAACATTCAAAGTAATTTTTATGAAATTACAAATTACTTCTTCTGCCTCGGTCATTTGTTTATATTTTTATTTGGTACAAATAGATTGTTTATGAGTAGTAGTGTTGGATGACATGTGGATAATAATTGAATTTGATCAAATAAACCATTAGAAGTATGCTTAATATGAAAAAGGGGAAAGTAAATGAGACATTAAAAAAAAGAATATAATAAAATAATCGGAAACTGAGGAATACAAATAGGATAGATAAAACAATAATTCTCATTGAAGTTGAGCACTATCCGTCACAAGATGAAGACGGATAGTGCCCCTCTTATAATATGTAAGTGGAGAGGGCAAATAGAGGGCACACTTGCCCCCTCACTTACATATTGTGAGTGAAAAATTATCCGTTTTCAGCTTATAACAGATAGTGTCCGTCCTTAGAGATAGACGAGGTAACATAAAATTAGTGACATAATTTGGTATGGGTAAACGGATTACATAAGAAGATAAAGATGAAAAAGAAAAGAAATACTCCCTCCAATTTTTCATCTTCTTCCCTCTTTCCATATTGGGCCAATTGGGGTGATCTTCCCTCTTTCCTTATTTGTAAGTAGCTGTGTGGTCCAAATTTAATTGAATGTGGGGTAGTGTGTTTTGTGTGGTCCAAATTGATTTCCTTAATCCTTGTGTCCAAAAGAAAAGGGAAGAACATGGTAAATTGGAGGGAGTACTTGGTATAATCAGACCAGATTCCAGAATCCAATTAAAAAGACTAGCTACAATCGTACGAACGTAACTATGAATAAAAAATGGGGTACTGAAATTCGTGCCAGTCATTGTCTCCCTTTTAACAAACAATCGTTAATCAAGTTTTAAGTATTAAAATATTCGATGTTAATGACATCACTTGTTGTATGACCTATCGTAGGCTGTTTACGTGCTTAAATTAATGTACTGTTCTTAGCATTAAAGTCAAGCTAATTAGCATCTTACGTCACTGCATTAAGATAATGGAATCAATAATGAATTATAGGTTAGAGAAGGACCTAAACAATCTCTAAACTATGCTTCTTTAGATTTTTTTTCCAGATAAGGACCATAACTTTGAAATTGTATAGTTAAGGACCTTAGATGTTAAAATCATGGCATTGATAATGCCAGCGCAAATGTTACTAACACTACAAACTTTTAGTCTAGCGGGAATCTTTGATTTTACAGTTTTGCTTAAACAATGTGGCATTGGGTTTTACCCCGTGAAAATATGACAATTTTAAAGTAATTGAAAAAGCCAAACACAACATTCTTTAACAAAAACAATCGTCAATTTCAAAAGTTAATAAGTGTAAGTATATCTTAGCTGACCAAAAACAATTCACAAGTCTTGTTTCATGAAAGAACAATAAAATCTAAATCACTTAACAAAATTGGAGTGAAAATAAAAGGCATTCAGTTTTTGCTTCTTTCTTCAATCACATATTAAGTATATCCTCTCTAAACTTTTTTTTTTGTCTAGCTTAGGAAAAAAACACAAATTTGGGTAGCAATGCATGAGCAAAGTAAGCGTTTTATCGACATATAAAAGCTAGTCACCTTACTTTAATAATGACATGTAATGTGCAATTTCTTCTGCTATAGTCCATGAAAGAGGTCACAATACTAGTCCAAGTTTGAGAATGGTCGTAAAAGGTGAAATCGGACATCATAGTAATGATTTGTAATATTTGTTGGCATTCAAACTCGGAATAATTGGCAACTTCCTGTACCACATCATCCACCAATTAGATACATATAGAATATGTAATCACTTCATGAAATTTACAACCAAAACAAAAATTGAGCTACCTGAGGAGTATATCTAATACAACTAAATTTGTCATTATTTTCTAATAGTCATTGGGATGGTCCCTAGTCATGAGTCGATTGTTGTAATAAACATGTCATTTGTGTGACAACCCTCTCGATAACGGAAATAAAACATAACAAGCATGCAATTTATATAGCGGAAAATACTATATATTTAAAACTTTTAACATGGCAAAAGAAAAATACGAGGAATGTCAAATAATTACAAGCTAAAGTATAATATACTACAAAGAGACGTAGTCTCTCAAAACGTTATCAAATAACAAAGTTGTTTAGCAAACTAGCTAAGAAATGTCTAGGGGTGAATCGTCGAGGCAACGCCCGCTAACTCACACCCGAACCCAAAAACAACAAGCAAAATCCATCCAAGCAACCTGTTCATCCATGAAAACATGAACGCCACAGTCAGTGGGGAGTAACTCCAGGTTCTCCCAGCCATATCACAAATAACATACTTAAACGAAAATACATAAGTAGAAGCATACATATATAAATATACATGTGAATTACGAGAAAGATAAATAGGCATTTCAATATATAAATATATAGGCGCATGAAGTACAAAACCGTAATCATCAGATTATAGACAAACTCTGGGAAGACACCCTTAGGCAACTATATACTCACTAGGGCTTACATCTCACCGTTAGCGGCATATACTTGATAAGATAGAGACTCGACATATAAACCACGTCAATCATCTATTTCATGCAAGAGTCCAACTCAATGTTCACGTATAATTCAACTTACAAACAACCATCAAATCATACGAATATGACATAATATTCTCTCACGGTTAATGGCACGCACTAGCATCATGTACAATAGCAAGACAAGTCAATGGAAGCCCACAGGATAAGACGTTTCCTGGAACCGTATACGATAAGACGTTTCGTATATTCATGACCTAGACAAACAAGTTCACGGGATAAGACGTTTTCCGGAATCGTGTACGATAAGACGTTTTGTACACACAAGACTCTAATCCTCTCAGTAGGACGACGATAATAATACGGTGTTGGAGCTAGTGTCTTCCACAGTTAGTGTGATAACGTGTATAAATCTCTTAGAGGTTCACAGGGTATACTTAGTATTCTAATCAGTTGATTAACGTTTATCAATAACGGTTGGCTTGCTAGAAGTTTGACGTTATTGTCATTTTAATGGCGGTGATCAACTGGTCCCTAAAAGTCACACATAAAGGATGTGTTTGAGAGATATGATTATATGAATAATATGATCATATTGATGCCTTATATGACTAAAAGGTTAGTCGATGTATATGACTAAAAGGTTAGTCAATGTAATGATTATACGATTATTTAATACGATTAAATAATACTGGCTGAGACGAATTAAATGTTAATTCGTAATTGAATATAAACTGTTATATTTAATTAATTTATATAATGTAATTATTTAATACGATTAAATAATGCAAGCTTAAATGAATTAAATGTTAATTCGTAATTAAATATAAATTGTTATATTTAATTAGCAAATTATAAATATACGATATTTATAGTTGACGTATATATTATACAATATTGTCATAATAAATGATGTCAGTCCGGTATTAATAAATCGATTACAAAATGTTGTATGGACTTATTAATACATGACAACATAAATGACAATAATAATATATACACATATTATACGTTAAATAAATAAAAGAGGAAGATTCCTATCTGGACTCCACTTCCTAATACAAGTAGAAGAAGAAGAGGGATACTCCTCCCTCTACTACACTTGTGTTACACGGCGAAAAAAAGGGGAGTAGGAGAGTTTTATATAAACTCCTCTTCTCTACATAATTCATGATTCAGAACTTGACACAAAAATCATCAGTAATTTTTGGTATTCTTTCTAGCACAAGAAAAGACACTTCTCAGAACATCTTGGGTGCAACGATTAGGAGAGTATCGATCTCGATATTTGTTCTTAGGCCATATTGCTAGGACCAAATGTTGATTCTAATCTTTATGCTTTTCGTTTATGACTCGTATTTCATATATTATAATTTCGTTAGAATCCTTAAATTTCATGTTGAAATATACCGATATTTCCCACAAGTGGTATCAGAGCAAAGGCTACGAAATTATTTTATATGCTTTTTCATGAATGATGAATTTTTTTTTTTATTTTCGGTATACATGATGTTAAATTGTTATTTTGCATCATGAATCATTAATTTTAATGATGTTCAAATCAATTATGATTAGTCAAATATTAAGATAATCGATTTAATCATGATTTAGATATTCATTTTAAGATGTTAAATTGAATCATCTAGTTTGTATCAATGTTTAATAATGATTAAATGTTGATAATTGTACCGATCTTTTAATATTAGCAACATCAAATTAACATGTTTAATTTGTAAAATAAAAAAAAAAAAAAAAAAACCGTGGCGGCTGTTTTAAAAAAAAAAAGAAAAAATTTATTCGGTTTTTCCTGTTTTTTTATTATTGGCCGAATGTTTTTGTTTATGCATTATAATGATAATGTATAATTGTTATTGTGAAAAAGTTCACAATTATTTGATACCCAATTATTTTAAAAAGGTTTAAAATAATGTTGGATTAATTCATATTATACGATAATATGAATTGGATTATGGTTGATTGGTATTATTGTGAGTAATTAATGAATTGTCACATATTTTTGATCATTTTAAATTAAGTGGTTTGGATAAATTACTCTACATAATTAAGGAATTATGTCTTGAATGATTAATTTATTGTTGATGCATTTTATTTTGTTGAATGATTTGTTGAATGGTTTATTTACGTATTTTTGGCAATTGGTTGTAATTTGTATTACCTAGTGTGGCCTTAGTTGATTATGTTTTCGTAATGATGGAAACATGATCTTGATGTAATTTTGAGATCTCGAATCTCCTTTTGTTTTCTTTGAAATTATGTTCTAAATTAGAATGTAAATAGGTTTATATTTTGTAATTTATTAAATGTAATTTGAGAAGACTAAAGATGGAGATTGGATTGCTCACTCCCGCTACATGGACCAAGATGGAACATCAAGACAAGCTTTTCGGGTCCATATTTGGATGGATTCCAAATTTGTATTTTGTTCATTTTGGTAGATAGGCCACACTAGGACTTTGTAATTTTACGTATTTTTCGTTCTTGTTACTTTTCATCACATGATAGTTAGTGCATCATATTCCGCCTAAACCAAACCACCTACTACTATAAATGCATGAAAATTGACTCATATAGTTTGGATGTTAGTTATCATGGACATAAAGATTTCACACGAATTTAAGCCATCATCTTAGTTTATTTATTCTCCCATGCTAGATATTCGTTCACTTAAAATGAATTAAAATAAAGTTGATGGGATCTTCCTCTAAAACCTAAAATTGAGACTAGTCTTTATAGGCCAAACTACTATGAATCCCTTCTTCGTCGAGAGGCATATAGGACCTTACTCTCCATATGACCCGTTCTACGTTGGGTAACTAGTGTGTGTTGACTTATTTTACCTCAACATTATAATCCGAAGAGTTTCTCGTGATTATGATGGACTAAAGATAAAATTTTATCGACCAAGAATTCTAAAGGTAGAATTAGCCAAGAGGTTGGCTTATCAATTTACAGATAATTGAGTCTTGTGATCATTTATATAATTCTTGTGGGAGGTCAATTGTATAAATGCTTGAGTCTTCGCATTAAACAAGTTTTTGCACTAGACTTAATTCATATCGATGAGTATGCTTATTATTATATTTTTCTTCTTTTTCGCAGTGTAGAATTCGTCTTATATTGATAATACAGCTATAGCAAATGGATGGCCATAATGATGTCCCTATGCCAAGTACCACACTCGCACGCGAGTCTTGGCTTAAAACTTTCATGGACCACATAAATCAGTCCACGCGACTGAAGAATGACGAGTCCAACTTTGCGGACTGGGAGGCAGCATTACGGAATGCAGCCATTGCTGACGGCAAGCTCCAGTACTTGACTGAGCCAATACCGCCAAACCCAGGCCCCAATGCGAGAGCTAACGAGTCACTTGCTTATAGTGACTTCGTTATGGAAGCGGGTGCGATAAAGAACGTACTCATTTTTGCAATGGAAACCAATTTGCAAAGACGCTTCATTGCCCAAGGTGCAAATAAGATTTTCACCACGCTCACTAACGAATTCTCAAAAGCACCGAGAATCGTTACTTATGAGCATACCTGTCGCTTCTTTGAGGCGAAACTCCAGAAGGGCCAACCGGTTAGCCCACACATTCTTGATATGATTGAGAATGTCGAGAAACTGGAGGCATTTGATTGCAAAATCAGTGAGAGCATAGTCATTGACCGTGTGATTCATTCACTTCATGATGGTTTTGCCCTTTTCAGGGCAAATTACTACATGAATGACATGAAGAAAAGTCTTCATGAGCTACACTCACTTCTCGTACAGACCGAGAAGGATATGAAATTGAGTGGGAGCATGAAGCAAGATGTTCTCATGATTTTCAACAAGAACAAAGGTAAGGGCAAGGCTCATGGCGACCTAAATGTAGGGAAGCCAAAGCTTAAGAAGTCAGGAAAGGGTAAGAGTGGGCCTGGTGAGACTAGTAGCTCACAAGGCAAGCCAAAGAGCAAGGACAGTGACATTGAGTGCCACAATTGCCACAAGACTGGGTATTGGAGGAGGAACTGTCCCGTGTACCGTGAAGACATAAAAGCAGGCCGCGTCACTCCTGTTGGTATGTCATCTTATATTCATATGATTGACATTAACCATGCAAGTTTCAGAACTTTGGTACTTGATACTGGTTGTGGTTCTCATCTGTGTAATCATTTGCAGGGCCTAAAAAATATCACACCTCTCGCAAAGGGTGATGTGGACCGGCGAGTCGGGAATGGAGCAAAAGTTGCTGCAGTCTCAATGGGAACATACGTAATCCAACTCCCGAGTGGATTTGAGTTGTATTTATATAACTGTTACTATGTACCCATTTTATCTAAGAACATTATATCTGTTTCCGTGCTTGATAAAGACGGTTTTTCATTTTCAATAAAAGACAATAGCTGTATTTTCTCTTTGAATGAAATGATTTATGGCAAAGCAGTTTCCATGAATGGCATTTATATCTTAGATCAAACCACAGACATATTACATGTGAATAATAAGAAAGTAAAGGTTGGTGACAAAGATCAAACTTATCTATGGCACTGTCGTATGGGACACATAAATGAAAAACGTGTAAAGAAGCTCATTGAGAATGGGACTATCTCCCCATTTGATTACAAATCATTTGGCACGTATAAATCATGTCTTATCGGCAAAATGACTCGAATTTCCTTCAAAGGTGTTGGAATGCGTGCTAGTGACCTATTAGGACTCATACATACTGATGTATGTGGACCTATGTCAATCAACGCAAGAGACGGCTATAAATATTTTATAACTTTCACGGATGATTTGAGTAGATACGGATATGTCTACTTAATGAAGCATAATAGTGAATCCTTTGAAAAGTTCAAGGAATTCCAGAATAAGGTTGATAACCAACTGGGAAGAAAGGTTAAAGCACTTCGATCAGATTGTGGTGGCGAATATCTTTCAATTGAGTTTGATCAATACCTTAAAAATTGTGGCATAGTATTACAGTTAACTCCACCTAGAACACCTCAATTAAATGGTGTGTCCGAACGGAGAAATCGAACATTACTTGATATGGTTCGATCCATGATGAGTCACACGGTAGTACCTGATTCACTATGGGGTTTTGCTCTTTTGTCAGCTGCTCTTATACTTAACCGAAGTCCGTCAAAAGCTGTAGACAATACTCCATATGAGATATGGAAAGGAACGGTCCCTAACTTGTCCTTTATTCGGGTTTAGGGCTGCGAGGCTTATGTCAAGTGGAGACACGAGGATAAGCTTGGCCCGCGATCGGTCAAGACATACTTTATTGGTTTTCCAAAAGGAATGTTTGGTCATTACTTCTATTCGCCTGCCGAACATCGAGTTTTTGTTGCGGCTAGTGCGAAGTTCTTAGAGAAAGACTTTCTCGAGAACAAGTCAAGTAATAAAACCTTCGATTTGTCGGAGATTCAAGAACCAACAACCAAGAAACCGATGGAGGAAGATGTTCCTTCAACTTCTGCTACGGTTAATATTCCTCAGGAACCTAGGAGGTCGGGTAGAGTCTCCATTCCTCCAGACAGATACATTGGTATGGTCGAGGAGAATGATAGAGATGACATTTTACTCCTAGAGATTAAAGAACCCGCTACCTAGGGCTGAGCAAAAATATACGATACGGTTTTATTATACGTATCCGATACGATATACGATTTCAATTATACGGATTTCCGTATATCCGATACGAATTTCCGTATATACGATACGGTTTATAAAAAACCGTATCGGATACGTATCGGCAAAATTTGAAACCGGATATACGGTTTCCGATACGGTTCCTATTTTTAATATAAAATATAAAAATAAAATCATAAAACCACTAAACGTCGAGTATATCCGTGACTCAATATTATTACTTTTATACATTTGTAAGTTATTTATTCTTATAATATGTGATACTTTTTTAACTTATTAAGAAAAATCATAAAATCATAAAAAAAATAAAAATAAGGCATAAAATTTTACATAATTAAATGAAAAACCGGATACCGGATATACGGTTTCCGGATATACGGAAAAACCGGATATACGGAAAATCCGTATCGGATAAGGATACTCAAAATTGAGATTTTAAAAACCGGATATCCGATACGACTTTGAAAACCGTATCGGATATCCGGTTTTGCTCACCCCTACCGCTACCTATAAAGGTGCCATGATATGTTCCGACTCTAAGCTATGGCTTGAAGCCATGCAATCCGAGATGCACTCCATGTATGAGAATGACGTATGGGATCTGGTTGATTTGCCTGATAAGGTACGACCTCTTCAGTGCAAATGGCTTTATAAGATAAAGCATTCTGTAAAAGGACAACCAGACACCTATAAGGCACGACTAGTGGCAAAAGGTTTCACTCAAGTGCACGGATTACATTATGATGAAATTTTTGCACCTGTAGTTATGCTGCGTTCCATTCGGATAATCTTAGCGATTGTCGCTTTTCATGACTATGAAATTTGGCAGATGGATGTGAAAACCGCCTTCTTAAACGGTTATTTGGAGGAGGAATTGTACATGGTACAACCCAAAGGTTTCATTGATCCTAAAAATCCTAAGAAAGTTTGCAGGCTTAAGCGTTCCATTTATGGACTTAAGCAAGCATCTCGGAGTTGGAATCATCGTTTCGACCAGGTGATAAAAGAGAATGGTTTCACTCGATCGGTCGAGGAACCATGCTTGTATGTCAAGTCGAGTGGGAGTAAGATTGTCTACTTAATATTGTATGTTGATGACATACTCTTGATTAGGAATGACATCCCTCTCTTATCTTCGGTAAAAGTATGGTTAAAGAACCATTTCCAGATGAAAGATCTGGGTGAGGCACAACGCATATTGGGGATCCGTATCTATAGAGATAGATCACGACGGATGTTATCACTTAGTGAGGAGTCTTATATAGATAAGATTCTTGAAAGGTTCAGCATGACCAACTCCAAGAAGGGGTTCCTTCAAATGATTTCTGGGATGCATTTGAGTAAAACTCAGGCACCCAAGACATCGGAAGAGGTCGAGCGCATAAGTCGTGTTCCTTATGCATCAGCCATAGGATCGATCATGTATGCCATGATATGCACACGTCCAGACGTGGCATATGCATTGAGTATGACAAGTCGGTACCAAGGCAATCCAGGTGAAACACATTAGATGGCTGTTAAAAATATCCTTAAGTACTTACGAAGGACTAAGGATTAGGTATTGACTTATGGAGGAGATACTAAGCTATGCGCAATCGGTTACGCGGAAGCTAGCTTTCAAACGGATCGAGATGACTCGAAATCTCATTCTGGATTCGTCTTTACTCTTAATGGCGCTGCGGTCAGTTGGAAAAGTTCCAAACAGAGTGTTATAGCAGATTCTACGACTTAGTCCGAGTACTATGCCGCTTCGGAAGCTGCAAAGGAAGCTAAATGGATGCGTCAGTTCTTACATGGACTAACCGTAGTTCCTAGTTCGAATGACCCAATCACCATCTATTGTGATAATAGAGGTGCCATCTTCCAAGCTAAGGAACCTAAGTCTAGCAACAAGTCAAGACATGTATTTCGGAAGGCTCACATGATCCGAGATTACGTGGAGCAAAAGGAGATAGTGATAGACAAGATTGCTTCGGATGACAACATCGCGGACCGTCTCACTAAACCGTTAAAATATGATAAGCATGAAGGGCACATTATTTCCATGGGAATTAAACGTGTTCCTGAGTTGTAGTAGCTGTTTATATGGATTAGATAAATGTCTCTTTTTCATATACTATTTATAACATCATCGTATTGATTCATATTTTGTTTTTCATGTGGATTGTATGACAACATTGAACGCCACAAAGTGAACTGAATTACATAATATTTGTTATGGTCCGTAATCGCCACATGAGCTGATAACTCTGGCAATTATATTGTGAAATTGATTGATGGTGGGTTCAAAGAGCTATAAGTCAAACGGTTGACTGATCGATCACAGATGCGAGTTATAAAGATACCTCGTAGGACATCGTGACAACGTTATGGAGTCCTAAATGTGTAAAAACATTCAGTGCCAGGTCGTGGATTGGACGTCCATAGTGTTCCTAGAGTCGATTCTTTTGACTATCGACTGTCTCTTGAGATTAAGGCAGTTTTTGGGTGACTTTAGTTTCTTTCTCATGGTCGACCGTAACAGAAGGCTAAAAAGATTTTACTGGGTCATTTCATACTGTGCTTGTATCTGCAGGATTCGAGTTGAAGAAAATATCCAACCTTTATCAGGTTTTGTTATTTCTCAGGGCCACTCGAGGAGTTGTAACTGAAATGCATGGCCATGCTCGAGTAATGATTCGTTTATAAGTTAAGTTACTCTCTAGTCCGGAAAACCGCTCTTGATATAGATCACTTGTAAAATACGACCTTTGTGAATACGGACTTTGCAAATTGTTTTACATTGAGTGGGAGAAATTTTGGATATGAGAATCGGTTATCGCACATACACTTGTGAGGACAAGTGGGAGATTGTTGGAGCTAGTGTCCTCCACAGTTAGTGTGATAACGTGTATAAATCTCTTACAGGTTCACAGGGTATACTTAGTATTCTTATCAGTTGATTAACGTTTATCGATAAAGGTTGGCTTGCTAGAAGTTTGACGTTATTGTCATTTTAATGGCGGTGATCAACTAGTCCCTAAAAGTCACACCTAAAGGATGTGTTTGAGAGATATGATTATATGAAAAATATGATCATATTGATGCCTTATATGACTAAAAGGTTAGTCGATGTATATGACTAAAAGGTTAGTCAATGTAATGATGATACAATTATTTAATACGATTAAATAATACTGGCTGAGACGAATTAAATGTTAATTCGTAATTGAGTATAAACTGTTATATCTAATTAATGTATATAATGTAATTATTTAATACGATTAAATAATGTAAGCTTAAACGAATTAAATGTTAATTCGTAATTAAATATAAACTGTTATATTTAATTAGCAAATTATAAATATACGATGTTTATAATTGACGTATATATTATAATAATACATGCACATATTATACATTAAATAAATAAAAGAGGGAAGACTCCTATCTTCACTATACTTCCTAAAACAAGTAAAAGAAAAAGAGGGGGACTCCTCTCTTTACTAGACCTCTACTTGCACGGCCAAAAGAGGAGGAGGAGAGTCTTATATAAACTCTTCTTCTCTACATGATTCATTCATTCATAACTTGACACAAAAATCATCAGTAATTTTTGTATTCTTTCTAGCACTAGAATAGGCATATCTCAGAGCATCTTGGGTGCAACAATTAGGAGAATATCGATTTCGATATTTGTTCTTAGGCCATATTGCTAGGACCAAGAGGTTGATTCTAATCTTTATGGTTTTCGTTTATGACTCGTATTTTATATATTATAATTTTGTTATAATCCTTAAATTTTATGTATGAAATATACCGATATTTCTCACACAGGTTGCATCAGGAGCTAACCCAAGGACACTCCTTGAGCAAGCCATGACTAGGATAGTTACATCCCAAGCACAACAACTCAACAAGATTAGAACAACCAGCCTGCACCAGTCAACTTCCAGCCACTAAAGAGGTTCACCAGGTCATCCCAGCAACCCCCACCTTAGCCCCGTGCCAACTCCACATGAAGGTCAACAAAAGTCCAAGAACACTTTACCAAAGGTTTACTCTAAGACCATGAAAATCAGTCTACAAGATTCAAGTCCAAAAAAGGGTACAACAGGGTATTTTCACATTTTCTATCCAGTTGAGGCTCTCTTTTGCATTCACTCAAGTAGTATTATGAATAAAACAGTCCCTAAGACCACAATTAAATCCTTTACGAGTCCCAATGCGAAGGTTAACAACCAGACAAGCCAAACAGAAGACAAATTGAAGCTTTGCCGTTTCAGGAAAACAACAAATCTGCTTTATGGTTTTTTTCTTTGCTTTAGTGTCTGTACTATTGAGCTGTTGAGCTCATCCTTATTAGGTTACTTTCACTAGATGTTAAGAGGTTAGTTGAAAGTCCTTCTTAGCCCTTGGATGAGGTTTACATCCTAGGGTCAGTTAGCTTGTTGTAATTCATATATAAGAGGCATGTTGATCAATGTAAGAACCAGATTTATCTTGAATAAAAAACAAAACCTTTGGGAATCATATCTCAAATCTTCAAATTTGTGCATTTATCTGTAGTTTAAGTCCAGGACTAGTTATTAACATGTGCTCAAGCTGTGGTTAATAGATTAGCTTCTGTTTTGCATTACTAGTCAGTCTGTGCTTGTCTGTGACTGTTTAGTTGTGTTGTGTGAGTTTAAATCTTCAATATTGTGAGTTATATGTTGATTTGAGGCTTATACCTACTAAACTAAACTTGTGTCTTCCTGTGTTCAACTAAGGAAGCCATTTTTCAGTTATATCCTTGTTTAGAGCTTGTTTGTTTCATTCAGCGTCTCCTGACAGTTGAGGTTTTATTTTTAGAAAGAAATACCAAATCAACTCTATAATTATTGAAATTATAAGCAGTCTTTCCTTAAACTATTAAGATCATTCCTGCAAAATTTCAGAAATCATAAAGGTCATTTACTATTTTAACAAAATCCTGAATTAGAGTTGCATTCCTGTTTGTCCTATAGTTTTACACTGCAAATTGGTTATCAAATCTTTGGTTGAGGAATATTGTGAGTTCATTATATCCTAACTACACTAAAAACACAAAAATAACCCAGGCTAATGAGTGAAGAGAGAGTTGCTAATATGAAAGCAAGGATGGAGGATCTAGCTAGAATTGTCACTACTCTGACTAGGAGCCTGGATGAAATCATATGGAACAACCTCTTGTTTGCTGGAGGTAGAGGAAGAGGTCGTGGGAGAGGCATGGCACCACCAGGAGGAAAAGGGAGACCACCAGATAAGGATGAGCATCTTGACTCAGATGACTCCACCAGGAGCAGGGTTTCCATCCAAATGCGGACAGACAAATACTTAAAGGTAGACATCCCTGAGTTCAATGGTATTTTAAATCCTAATGACTTACTAGAATGGATTAGAGAAATTGAGAAGGTCTTTGAGTATAAAGGCTATAATGATGTTAAGTCTTTAAAGGTTGCTATTTTAAAGCTGAAAGGTTATGCCTCACTTTGGTATGATAATCTGAAACACCAAAGGATTAAGGAGGGTAAGGAGCCTCTTAGATCTTGCTCTAAACTGAAAAACAAAATGTTAAACAAGTTTGTTACTAAAGAATATACCCTAGATCTTTTTGTTAAGTTGTCTAAGCTTAAGCAAGATGAAAGACCATTTGAGACCTACCTTAGGGAGTTTGAGCAACTAACCCTTCAATGTGAAGTAACTGAAGAGCCTAAGCAAAGGATTGCTAGGTTCCTGGAGGGTTAGATAAAAGTATTGCTAATAAGGTAAGGATGCAACCCTTGTGGTCTTATGATGTTGTTAATCTGTCTTTAAGAGTTGAGAAAATGGGAAAGCTTAAACCTGCTACACCTAAACCCATCAAGCCATTTCAAACCAGGCATTACAGCGGTGTTAGAATTACTGAGACACCTAGAACAACACCTCCACCTACCTTAGATAAAGGGAAGGGAATCATGGGACGGAAACCCAACACCACAATGACTGAGAACATGATTAAATGTTTCCAATGCCAAGGCTATGGCCATTTCAGAAAGGATTGTCCCTCTAAGAGAGCACTGACCATTATGGAAGTAGAAACTTGGGAAAAAGAAGGCTTAATGGAGTATGAGGAATAAGAGGTATTGGAAAAAGAGGAAGAACCCTATGAGGAAGAGTCCGACCAAGCTATGGTTGTAGCCCACCCTGATAGTGGTCACACATTGATGATTTGGAGAGTAATGTGTTGGAGTAGGTGTCCTCCACAATAGTGCGCCACATAATAAATCTTATTAAGGAATATAATTGGGATATTTATTGACTATATATATGATTAGTCAGTTGATTAACGTAAATCAATAAGGGTTGGCTGACTAGAGTTTGACGTTATTGTCGTTTGACGGCGGTGATCAACTGATCCTTTTCGGTCACACCTAAAGGATGAATCCAAATAGTAACTAATTATTTGTATACGATACAGTTAATTAGTACATTACATATATTCGATATGTACGAGAGTTAATTATTAGAAAATGAGTTAAGAACTCAAATTCGATTAAGCTTATTTTTCAATTATGCGATAATTGACTAATAAATTTATATCTTATTTTAATACGATTAAATAAGATTTAACTTAGTAATTAATCGTTAAATTACTCAATTAGTTGAGGTTTTGAGATAGAGGTAATTAGTTAATTATATTTACAAGGAGTTGTAAAATAAATTAACTAAGCATTGTGGGACCCATTATATATTGATATAATGGTAAAATATTACTTAAAATGTTAAGTACATATTATTTATTTAATTGAGTCATATAATTGTTATATGATCAAATTAACACTTAATTATACAAGATAATTAACCATATGATCAATAAGTATTTGTGAGAAAAATATCAAAAATCAAAATGGATCAAACTAGGCCACAATGGCCGGTTACATTGTAGTTACAAGGTGATGATTGTTGTTCTTGTTTATACTCTTTAGTTACCAATTAAAAGTGACATAACAAGTAGCATATAATCATCACTTATACTACAACACTCCACTCTAATACATGTGATCAAATTGAACAAAATAATAGTCATTTTTGGACTAAATGGTCCGGCCATTTTGGCTATATAATGAACAAATGTTGTTCATTATTCTACTACTTCATTTTGTGCAATTTTACACTTCTCTCTAAAATCCTTCCTCTCACTAAAAACTCTCATATACTAATATTTCCTAAGTATTACTAGTGTAGTAACATAGTCTAATATTAGTAGTATATCATCTATCTTATTATCTAGTTAATAATAAGGGTAGATTATTTGGTGTCATCTTGGTGCAACTTGAAGGAGGTCTTCTACTTTGGAGATTTCTTGTGTTCATCCATATTTATAGCTCAAGAACAACAAGAAGGAGTTCTTGTTGTGCCCATATAATTTCCATATCAATGTGAGGAAATTTCTTCTTTTATATAAATGTCTTTATATTTGCATGCATGTTACATAGATCATTAAATACTAAATTAACAAGTAATTTAGCAACTAATTAGAGGAGTCTAATTAAGGTCTATGGACTTTCAGAAACAACCCAAGATTTTCCCAAGGAACCTCCCCTTGTAGAAGGGAAGGTTATCATTCCTACAAAGCTTAAAGATCCAGGTTGTTTTAATATTTCATTCACCATGAGTCTTCAAAATGTTAGAAATGCATTATGTGATTTAGGGGCCGCTATTAGTGTCATGCCCTTTACCTTCTATCAAGACCATTGCCCAGTGCAAATGAAGATTAAAAATACTAGCCTTCAATTGGGCGGTGGAACTATGCATACCCCAGCGGGAATTGTGGAAGATGTCCCCATTCGGATTGGATACTTCCTTGTTCCCGTTGATTTTTATGTAATCTTTTCAAAGAAAGGTAAGGACAACTATATTATATTAGGAAGACCTTTCCTAAATACAGTTGGGGCATGTATCGATGTGCAAGGAGAGAAGATCACTTTTGAAATGGAGGGATCACATGCCACTATTGATAGGAAGGGGAATGTAATGAAAGTAGAAGATGGTGACCTCGAAGCATTCAAAGCTTCGGAAGTGTATTTGGACGAGATTACCATGGGTGTTGGCAAGGGTAAATGAAAATTCAAGGACGAAATCAAGCTACAAAAGAGCCCATATCCCTTCACAAGGCTTAAAGAGGAATAGAAATCCAAAGTCTAGCATGACTTAAAAATGCGCTTATCGAAAGGTAACCCGTCTCTCTCTCTCTTTACTTTCTTTTTATGCATTCCTTATTCCACTCAATAGACAATGTTTGATAATTTTGTTTTGGACTATTTCATTTGGACACTCTTTTTGGATTTTTGGGTTGTAATAGCTAGGAAACAATTTTCATTTTACTTGTTATTTACATTTTTAGAAATGCATGCGTAGTTCGTAATTTTTCGTACTTAGAACTGGAGGACCTATTGAGATGAAAAGGAGCTACTCTTGGCCCATGTTGCCATGTCCATTAAGGTTAGTAAGGATGTTCAAGTCCATAGCCAAAAGGTAAGAGCAAGTAACAAAGAAAAAAAGACCAAAATCCGAATCAGCAGACATACCCGATCGGATTCAGGTATACCTGATCGGGTAAGTATTCTGTTTCGTGTTTTGTCCTATTTTCTTCTATAAAATCAACTTGCTACCTTTGCTTTGCTGCTATTATCCCGTGTTCTTCATCCTTAACACTCAAATCTCTCAAAAACCTTCATTTCTTAGTCATTTCTTGCAACATTTGTCATCCTAGTTCATCCAAGGCAACATCTAAGCATTATCAAGAAAGTTAATTCTACTTTAGTTACTTCACTCTCTCTATTTTTCAGAAATTCAACATGAACAAACCCTAACCCAAATTTGGGGGTTTTTTATTTTACTTGAAAAACTTGTTTAAATTGGATTTCTAATGCTTCTTACATGTTATAGAGTGAATGTTAGTGATTAATTAGCAAGCTGACTATGATTTGAATGCTCATATGCCAATTAGAATACTCATCTTTACTTTATGCTAAAAACTCATGCTTAATGGTAGTATAATGCTTGAATCCATGCTTTATACTTTGAACTTATGCTCTTATTGTGTTATTTTAGCATTAGTACCTTTAAGTAGTGCCCAAACTCAAGATTCAAGTGTAATGTTGCTCAAAATCTTAGTGAAATATTGTTATGCTTAAAAACATCAATTTGTGCTCAAAAGTAGCATGATAATGTTTCACTTATGTAATTATGCTTGAATTTGTGCTTAAAAGCCTATTATTCTAACACTTATGCTATCAATTTGTGTTTATAATGAAGTATTCAAATACTAGTTTCTTGTACCAAATGGCACCTAAACTAAGGAGATCAAAGAGGGCAAGAACTACCAACCAAGGGGAAAGTAGTAGAGCCCGTGAAGAGGATGTAGAAATGCTAGAAGCCAACAATCAAACCGGAAATCAAGGAGGACAAGGTGCTATGCATGATCTCGATATTCCGGATGTGGAGTTTAGTTCGAACAAGCAATGGCAAAGTTGGTTTATTATCAAGAGCAAGGGTATGAGAGCTACCAAATTCCTTGATATTTCTTCTTTAAGGCACATGGATCTTTATGAGCATGTCAAGGTATTATTTAGGGGTCTAGGAATGACTACTAGTATGAACTTTAATTATAAAACCTACCCCTAATTGACCCTTGAATTCTTGAGTTCATTTGAGTTGCAAATATCTAGGCAAAAAGACTCTATTCCTCAAGTTCGGTTTCGATTGTTCAACGATGACTATAGTATGGACCTAGGGACCTTTGCTAACTAATTCGGTCTCACCCATAGGGATACTGTTACCTCACCTCCCGAAGGCTTTGATATTATCCATGTTTGGAGCACCATATCTACTTATCATGTCTCTCGTTGAGAACATATCCCACACCAACACATCCATCATCCCGCCATTAGAATCTGGCAAAGATTCATGGGATGGACCTTCTTCGGTCGTGTTGAGCCACATTTGGTGAGACAGGTAGAGTTGGATATTTTAGGAGGCTTCTTGAATATAAATGGTGATGAACCATGGTCGATTAGCATTCCTTTCTATTTTGTTGTTCAATTGACTAAAGCCACTAATCCAAAGAACACTGGCATTGTTTATGGAGGCCTTATCACTCACCTTGCTACGCGAGTTTGTGGTTTTAACCAAGCCACCACTGACCTCCAGGCATTGACTACACCTCCTACCGAGATAGGAAATGGGTTGGATTATGATTATTTTGTGCAGCTTAATTGGTTTCGTGTCTCTCACCCGTATATGATCTGGAGGATAGCTGGCCGTAATTCGGTCAAGTTGACCGCTGAGGTGAACCAGATTCCATTGCTTAGGCAGCGTCCTCGACTTCAGGAGGTTGAGGCCATCTTACTCTGTCCCACATACTTTCTTCCTGTTGGGGATATTACCCCCGATGACCCCCCTAATAAGATTAGAACCCACCGCCCTGAGGTAGGATCATCCTCTCAGTCGACCCATGCTACGGGCGACGTGACTGCCACGTTTCAAGCCTTGACCATGTCCATTGATAGAGTCTAGTCCGACCAGCAGTTTGCTCTGCACCTCATTTATGATCACTTTGCGAGGCAAGGTGTGATTAGACCTGAGGGCCCCCACCCGTCTTTCTTTACTTGTCCCGAAGGGGGGTATGGTACTACTTATGATGCAAGTGTGCATCAGACCGGACCTCATTACTGTGGTACTGACTATGGCGTCGAGAGTTTTGGAGGATATGGAGGTGATGTTAGTGGTCACCAAGTAGATGAGTACCAGTCCTTTGGAGCCAGCAACCCTACCGGGATAGTTGCTTCTAGTAGTAGTTATTATTCTGCAGATGCTACCTACTGCACAGATGCTTTTGGATCCGCATCGAAGCCGCCTCCTTCAGAGAGGAGAGGCCGTAGCTGGTGGCCTTTGAGATGAGATGATAACAAGCTCCCCTTGTTTATACTAGCTTGGGGGAGGCTAGACATTTTGTAAGCTTTTCTTTCTTTCTTTCTTTCTTTTATTTTTAGCATTTTTAGTTTTCTTTTTAGCCCTTTTTCCCATTAGAATTTCATCTTGTTTCTCTGTTCTATGTACTACCAACCGTTTCTCGGTTTGCTTCTATTATAATTGCATGCACATTGAGGACAATGTGAAGTTTTTGCTTGGGGGAGGATTTGCATTTAGGACTTACTGCATTTAGGATTGCATTCAGATTTTTACTTTTCTCATTAGCTTATTTTCTTCTAATTTTATTAGTTTATTTTTAGTTTATTTTTCCTTGTTTGTTTTTTTCATTTTGGAAATCCAAAAAAAAAATTAAAAAAATCAAAAAAATCATAAAAATAAAAAAGACAAAAAAGAAAAGATCATTTCCATCTTACATTTCTCAATTTATAGTTTTTATAAGTTGATGTTTCATTATGTTATGAGGAATTGTGCATTCATGGGGATGTCTTGTACACAGTAGGTAGACAGTTGCATTTGGACTTAATTAAGCTTGATCTTGACTTGGGCAAGCTACTCATATTGTAAGGTAGAGCCTCCAGTGGTCGGTACGTCTGAACCCGATCCCAGTTTAGAAGTGAGTAGTTTCTCCTTATAGTTTGTGTCACATCAAAATGCATAAGTATGGTTTTTATTCCATTTTCTATAAGTATTACTATCATGATCTACATTTTGAAGCCATTTACTCTTGTTCACATTTCGCATTACCCAAAAACACCCTTCTTTCTAGCTACATTACATTATTGCCTATCCTTGTTGAGCTAGTAACTGACTATATGTGTAAGGGTGTTCTGTACTTTTGCGATATTCTGATAATGCCACCATTTAGTGTGAACCTGCTGTCTCGGGATTGCTGATTCCCGTGTTTTTCAGTGAAAGAAAATTTGAAAAGAAAAAGAAAAAAAGAGAGCTTTGGAAAAAAATGAAAGAGAAAAAAGCTCAACAGAGAAAAGAAAAGAAAAAGAGAAAAACGCTTCCATGAATGAAAAGGAAAAGAAAGAAAAATTTTGGGAAGTCGTAACTTGATTTGTCATGTTTAATAAGCCAATATGCTGCTTTTGGCTTTGACTATTGTTTATGGAAATTGGTATGATTTGGATTGAGTATCACTACACATTTGGTTATTACTAGCTTGACTTAAAGCCCCACATGACCAAAATCGTTTGTCCACTTTCTTACCCAAATTTCCCAAGCCTCTTCTTTATTTCTCTTGGCTTCTTACATTACATTTTGATCATGATTAGTCTTACTTAATGAATTTGGATTGTCTACCATACTAGACTACGGGCACATTCTTATAAGTTGTAGATAGGAGTGTGTCACTTCAAATTTGAACCAATATTTCTCATTTCACAAAAATTTGAGTGAAGAGTGTATCGAAAGAGTCCATAGTCAATAAGATCATGCAAAAGGTGAAAAAGTCCAAAGAATATTTTCTATGCTGCGCCGTTATGTAAATCTCAACCATGATTCGCACTTTCCTTTGCCCTTGTTGTTTCGGGTTTATGATTCATCTACTTGTTAAGAGCTTATTTTTGAGATTTGGATGATAGATTGATCATTGTTTGCTACCTTTGTCCTGGTTATGATTGTTATGTTTTCTTGAGGACAAGCAAGGGTTTAGCTTGGGTGAGTTTGATAATAAATATTTTGTACTAATTTATCCCCCGTTTTAGCTCGATTTCTATATGATTTATGCACTTTGTTAAGTGATTAACGAGCTAATATTACTATTCTAGTTCTTTTGCGTGCTTTGTCTCGTTTTATAGGAAATGAAGCGGTTTTGCTATATTTTCTTACTTTAAGGAGCAAAGTCACTAGAATACAAGTTTACGAGGAACCGATGATAGCAATTGCATGATTGGATCACAATTCCCATTGCATCATTCCTCAAAGTGGATTTGTCTCGACTTTTGACTTAGTTTCTCAATTAAAACACAACCCCAAGTCAACCAAAGCCTGGCCCAAGACCATTTCCGAGCTGCAAACTACCAAAACAAGGCATAGGATTCCGTGCCCAAAGAAGAAATTCGAAGAGACGAAAGAAGCTCCATCACGGTTACATACCAGATCGGATTTACCATATACCCGATCGGGTATGTATGCTGCTGATCGCCTCTTGCCTCTTCTTCTCCCAAGCTTTAATGGGGATGTTTATTGCCTTGTCTAGGGTATGAATCCGGATGGAAAAGCTCAACCTTGCAGCCCTACAAAAGCCTAAGATCATCATCATCATAAGACACAATTTACAACAATACATTTTAGAACACATTACATTAGATTACATTAAGATTATAGTTTATGGTTTTGTATGCAAGTTTAGACATCTTACTTCAAGCATTTTCTCTAGCACTCTCTACTGTTTAATCATTACATTTTGGTTGAAATTCGTTCTTATTATTTCCCTTACATCGTTGTACTTCCATTCCCGGTAATTCTCTATCTTTTTCTTTCATTATTTTCAATACCGTTATGCTTATTTTATAATAGATTCTATCACTTTCATAAACCATGAATTATAATCTACTTAGCCTTCTTTTCGTATTATCATTGTTGTTAGTAATCCCGCATAAAAGTAGTTTAGTCAAAATTAAATCATCGTTTAATATGTCTCATTTTACTTCACCTAGTCATATAATAATCATTGTAAATCTCATCATTAGAATAATAGCCAATTTAATATTGATCATGTCAATCATTCTAATATCCCTAATTCATAGTTTAATTACCTACATCTTTTTCCTCTTAATTTATTTAATCACATAAATTAAATCTAGTAGTGTAGGATTATCATTATGTACATATAATAAATAAAATTGAAATATTGAAATGATTTGCTAGTTAAAATGAGTTAAAAGAAGAATCGATACCAATAGAACCATCTAGTTTGTTTCTTCCTTTGGTTGTGACAAATTCTATAACTTTGTTTAATGACCATAAATAATTGTTTGTATTAGTCAATTTCCGTCTTAGAAACGAGACTTGGGATGGGAATTAGGACTACCAAAAGGGGTTTAGTCAAGTCTTAGTCAAGTGTAATGTTGCTCAAAATCTTAATGAAATATTGTTATGCTTAAAAACATCAATTTGTGCTCAAAAGTAGCATGATAATGTTTCACTTATGTATTTATGCTTGAATTTGTGCTTAAAAGCCTAGTATTCTAACACTTATGCTATCAATTTGTGTTTATAATGAAGTATTCTAATACTAGTTTCTTGTTGCAAATGGCACCTAAACTAAGGAGATCAAAGAGGGCAAGAACTACCAACCAGGGGGAAAGTAGTAGAGTCTGTGAAGAGGACATAGAAATTCTAGAAGCCAACAATCAAACCGGAAATCAAGGAGGACAAGGTGTAATGCATGATCCCGATTTTCCGGATGTGGAGTTTAGTTCGAACAAGCAATGGCAAAGTTGGTTTATTATCAAGAGCAAGGGTATGAGAGCTACCAAATTCCTTGATATTTCTTCTTTAAGGCACATGGATCTTTATGAGCATGTCAAGGTATTATTTAGGGGTCTAGGAATGACTACTAGTATGAACTTTAATTTTAAAACATACCCCCAATTGACCCTTGAATTCTTGAGTTCATTTGAGTTGCAAAGATCTAGGCAAAAAGACTCTATTCCTCAAGTTCGGTTTCGATTGTTCAACGATGACTATAGTATGGACTTAGGGAGCTTTGCTAACCAATTCGGTCTCACCCATAGGGATACTGTTACCTCACCTCCTGAAGGCTTTGATATTATCCATGTTTGGAGCACCATATCTACTTATCCTGTCTCTCGTTGAGAACATATCCCATACCAACACATCTATCATCCCGCCATTAGAATCTGGCAAAGATTCATGGGATGGACCTTCTTGGGTCGTGCTGAGCCACATTTGGTGAGACGGGTAGAGTTGGATATTTTAAGAAGGTTCTTGAATGTACATGGTGATGAACCGTGGTCGATAAGCATTCCTTACTATTTTGCTTTTCAATTGACTAAAGCCACTAATCCAAAGAACACTGGCATTGTTTATGGAGGCCTTATCACTCACCTTGCTACGCTAGTTTGTGGTTTTAACCAAGCCACCACTGACCTCCAGGCATTCACTACACCTCCCACCGAGATTGGAAATGGATGGATTATGATTATTTTGTGCAGCTTAATTGGTTTCGTGTCTCTCACCCCTATATGATCTGGAGGATAGCTGGCCGTGATTCGGTCAAGTTGACCGCTGAGGTGAACCAGATTCCATTGCTTAGGCAGCGTCCTAGACTTCAGGAGGGTGAGTCCATCTTACCCCGTCCCACATATTTTTTTCCTGTTGGGGATATTACCCCCGATGACCCCCCTATTCAGATTTGATCCCACCGCGCAGAGGTAGGATCATCCCCTCAGTCGACCCATGCTACGGGTGGCGTGACTGCCATGTTTCAAGCCTTGACCATGTCCATTGATAGAGTCCAGTCCGACCAGCAGTTTGCTCTGCACCCCATTTATGATCACTTTGCGAGGCAAGGTGTGATTAGACGTGAGGGCCCCCACCCGTCTTTCTATACTTGGCCCGAAGGGGGGTATGGTACTACTTATGATGCAGGTGTGCATCAGACCGAACCTGATTACTGTGGTACTGACTATGGCGTCGAGAGTTTTGGAGGATATGGAGGTGATTTTAGTGTTCACCAAGTAGATGAGTACCAGTCCTTTGGAGCCAGCAACCCTACCGGGATCGTTGCTTCTAGTAGTAGTTATTATTCTGCAGATGATACCTACTGCACAGATCCTTCTGGATCCGCATCCGAGCCGCCTCCTTCAGAGAGGAGAGGCCGTAGCTGGTGGCCTTTGAGATGAGATGATAACAAGCTCCCCTTGTTTCTACTAGCTTGGGGGAGGCTAGACATTTTGTAAGCTTTTCTTTCTTTCTTTTCTTTTTAGCATTTTTAGTTTTCTTTTTAGCCCTTTTTCCCATTAGAATTTCATCTTGTTTCTCTGTTCTATGTGCTACCAACCGTTTCTCGGTTTGCTTCTATTATAATTGCATGCACATTGAGGACAATGTGAAGTTTTAGCTTGGGGGAGGATTTGCATGTAGGACTTACTGCATTTAGGATTGCATTCAGATTTTTACTTTTCTCATTAGCTTATTTTCTTCTAATTTTATTAGTTTATTTTTAGTTTTTTTTTCATTGTTTGTTTTTTTCATTTTGGAAATCCAAACAAAAAAAAAAAAAAAATCAAAAAAATCAAAAAAATCAAAAAGACAAAAAAGAAAAGATCATTTCACTCACAAAAAGCTCAACCTTGCAGCCCTATAAAAGCCTAAGATCATCATCATCATAAGACACAATTTACAATAATACATTTTAGAACACATTACATTAGATTACATTAAGAATATAGTTTATGGTTTTGTATGCAAGTTTAGACATCTTACTTCAAGCATTTTCTCTAGCACTCTCTACTGTTTTATCATTAAATTTTGGTTGAAATTCGTTCTTATTATTTTCTCTTACATCGTTGTACTTCCATTCCCGGTAATTCTCTATCTTTTGCTTTCATTATTTTCAATACCGTTATGCTTATTTTATAATAGATTCTATCACTTTCATAAACCATGAATTATAATCTACTTAGCCTTCTTTTCGTATTATCATTGTTGTTAGTAATCCCGCATAAAAGTAGTTTAGTCAAAATTAAATCATCGTTTAATATGTCTCATTTTACTTCACCTAGTCATATAATAATCATTGTAAATCTCATCATTAGAATAATAGCCAATTTAATATTGATCATGTCAATCATTCTAATATCCCTAATTCATAGTTTAATTACCTACATCTTTTTCCTCTTAACTTATTTAATCACATAAATTAAATTTAGTAGTGTAGGATTATCATTATGTACATATAATAAATAAAATTGAAATATTAAAATGATTTGCTAGTTAAAATGAGTTAAAAGAAGAATCGATACCAATAGAACCATCTAGTTTGTTTCTTCCTTTGGTTGTGACAAATTCTATAACTTTGTTTAATGACCATAAATAATTGTTTGTATTAGTCAATTTCCGTCTTAGAAACGAGACTTGGGATGGGAATTAGGACTACCAAAAGGGGTTTAGTGACCTAACCAGGCTGAAAGGACGTTAGGACCCATTAAAAAGTCGGTACGAATCCGAGAGGAATATACCGCTACAAGGCTTAGACAATCGTTGTAATTCTAATTTTGGTATCAATGAAGCTTTTAAATCATTTGACATGAATTTCTAATTCTCTATATCAATTTGATTAGATAGTTTATTTTATCGTTTTAGTTAGTTTATTTTACCGTCATTTTATTACCGTCCTTAGATAGTTTATTTTATTGTCATTTGTTAGTTTATTAGTTTTCTATTATTTTAGTTAGGTAGCTTTTCAATATTGTTATTTTAATTATCGTTCTTAGTTAGATTTAATTATTGTCACTTTCCTTTCCGTCAAATAGACTAGTTCATTTTATCAAGCAATTTTATTATCGTCATCAATTAGATTAGATTTATTTTTATCGCATTTTCGATAGTTGTCATTTAAATATCGTCATTGTATATTTGCCATTTTATTTCATGTTAGTAGTTTAGATAATCATCTCAAATAAATCGAACTTAAATAAAAATCACCCCATAGCAATTCATAGTTAACACGTCCTCCCTGAGGATTGATCTCTACTTCCCTAATTACATTCTTTATGTTGTTAGCCTAAGTGTGGGTAATTATTTTTGTATTGGGACTACGACACAACCGGTCATAGGTCGCACTTGCGATTGAAAATGTTAAATAGAGTGGTTTTCTCGATTTGGGAGAGTAACTGTCTGACCGGAAAATCTACCAAAGATCTCTTCCGAGCGTGGCCACGCATTTCCAGTTACTACTCCTCGAGTGGCCTGAAGATGTTAATACCCAACGTGGGTGGACAATTCATGTTGACCCATCTTACACTGTATGATGCAGATCACCATGACCCAGAAGATGTCCATCGGCCTCCTTTCACGGCACGACTTAGGACAAAAACCAAAGTCAATCAGAAACTACACCGACTCAGGTAAATGGTCACCAGTCTAAACATATAAGACTGATGAAAACCACATTACTCCCACTAAACTTCATGTATCAACATAATTCCTCGACATATCGAGAAATATTTTATGACATGATTGACACACTAATTCCAACTCTCTAGTGCTTACTTAAGACATCCTCTTAAGCTTGCAAATTAACTTAGGATAATTAGGTTCTACGAACCCACAGGTGAATATAAAATGTACTACCTCTTCTAGAATCGTATTCAAGAAGGTGGTTCTTGAGATCCAATTGATATCATACTATTATGATATGCTTTAACTGCTAAGTGTTATCGAATGGATCAAAGCATTGTAATTGGTGTAAACTCTTTGCCTACCAATTTATGTTTGAAGACATTTTAATGTTCGTCCATGCAGATTTCGATCTTAAAAAATCAATTTACACTAAAGAGGTCGTACTTCTTCAAGTGAAATTAACCAGATCACATTCATGACCATCGTGCATAGAGTCCATTACGAATCGCATGACTCTAAGCCATATCATGAAGCTGCGACTAGAAACAGTCTCTTAATTCACAGGTGAGTCACTTTCTAAAAGTAAAACGACTTTATCACTATTAAAGAGTGAAAAAATTCCACCTGACCTCCTAGGTTCCGAAGAAACAACTACTGAACAAGCAATGAGGAAACTATTTCCGGACCATTTGCTCAGTTTGTGGCTCTAAAAACATTTTCTCCCACTCTGTCTTATCAAGAAATAATCGTATTTTTATTGAAAGACAGCATCACGAGTCACAAACACTTTGTTCTCGTGGTCAATGTAGGGTTATTGAGCACTTGTTTCATTCGGATAACTTATAAATTAGGTACGCTACCTATCCATATCGTATATGAAATAAAATCCGACTGTTTTAAAAGTGCTTTGATATGGTGGGAAAAGAAATAGCAGGGAAAAATATTAAGATCCCAAGGTTAGTCAAATGGCCCAGTTTGACTTGATAAAGACAAAACCATATCGTTTAAGGTTCTGTTTCTCTATTCAACAACGGCTTATCTCATAATGTGTTTTAGAGAAGTTAACTCGTGAAACTATTTCACAATACTTTTGGTGAAAATCAAAGTCAATACTTAGATATTTCTTGTTACGATTTGGTCGTAAGTCCACTATCTAATACTCTTAGTGGTTAACTACTTCACATTGAAGCTCTTTGAACTTTTCAAAAATTTCTCATAGCACCTCATTAAGTAGAATCAAATACAACATCTACTTAAATCGTCGGTAAATAAAGTGAACTAGTCATAACCATCTCTAGTTGTTATTGTTATTGGACCACACATATCCTTATGTAATAGGGCCAATAACTCACTAGTTCGATTTCCTTTTCAATAAAAAGGGCACGAATCATCTTGCCTTGAATACAAGATTCGCACACACTATAAGGTTTAAAACCAAATGGTTTAGGGATAGTAGTCAATACTAGCTTCTTCATGTGCTACACAATCCAGAATTAAGATTAGATTAGGGTCACCAATTTTGAGCCCTTTACAATCTATATGACAAGTAATTTCTAGTTTAGGTCAAGAATATAATTACCTTTGATTGGTATGGCATAACCATTGGCCAAGTATAGGCAAAAAATGGAGACAACGTTTGTTCCCATCACAAAAGTGAAACACTCTGTGTCTTACACAAAAGTTGATATTCTTATTTAGAGGTTGTGTACATAATAACTTTTATTAAAGTATACCTCTAAATCCAAAACTAGATTGATCACATAAAAACATTTATATGTCTCTATAGAAACAAAACTACAATAGTTATATCTCCCTTGTATGTCGACATTTAATCATGGCTAGTCGTCGCACGAATCATTATTATATGCATTGAATAAATTGATGAGAACCATAATAGGTATCTAATACCAAAAAAATTGCATTTAGCAAAATAAATGTCGATCATATAGATATTATGGATGAAAGTACTTTTAGGTGTAGTACACCCAATTTCTATTTCTCCAAAAACTTGGGACAGATTCTTTTCAAGTGTCCTACACTGTAATAATATAATCATCAAAAGTTGGGTTCGACACCTTGCTTGGTTTTTGACTTTACTATTCAAAATAGTCTTGCCTTTTTCCCTCGCCTTGTGCCAACATCGTGCCAACCTACTCTTGAACCTCGTCCTATTCTTAACAATCAAGAATAAAACACCTAGTCGTCCCAACTGATTTGGCCTCTTTTGAGGTAAGCCTCGATAAGGAGCATTATGACGACATACCAAAAGTTACAAATATTTTCTTTGGAGCAAAAATATTGATGTACCATTGTTATAAGAAGACGTCACAAAAATTCAAATCGTTTTTGACTAAGTGTAACTTATTCAAATACTCTTCATAAGAGATATTTGCAATGGTGAATATGAGGATCAAAAAGAAAAAAATCATTTTTGTCATTAGCTACGGTGGTTTAAACGGAGATCACAATCGAAATGGTACCGTATAAATTAATGGAAACTCCTTTCCATGATGGAACGGATTTACAAGTTTGTAGAAGAATAAAATATTTGTCATTTGCGCGTATAAAATAAATATCAACGGAAGATAAACATTCATTGCTTATATATATATAATTCACTTGTAAAACAATTTTCAAAAAGTCAAGCATTTATATAATGACCCCTCACTAAATTATATAAATGATTCCAAGACCCATCTTTAGACAAAAAATAGTCATCGTATGCTACCTTTATCTAAAAAATGGTAAGTCAATACTTGACTAATTCTACCCTTAGAACTCTTGGTTGACGGATTTCAACTAAATCCATCTCCTAGTCCAAAGATAACGCTTATCTCGTTGAGTCCAATCCAATTTTAGCTTGTGATCGTATCACCCTACTTACCCGAGGTAAAAGGGACCCACGAGCGTGGTAGCCCTAATGAACATGGGATTCATAGGTGTTACTAATTGGTAAGGCTAATCTCAATTTTTTAAGTCATGTGAGAGGTCTGTCAATTTAGTTATTAATTCCCTATAAGCGAACTAAGTCGGTGAATTTTGACTAACTTTGAATTGACAATCGAGAAATAAAAATGCATGTTGGCGATTTTGGCATGTGCGGAAAAACATAAAGCAAGCAAATAATAAATCCTAGTATGGCCACCTAGCTAATCTAATTAACTAGATGATTAAAAAATCGGAAACCAACTCCTTGGCCCCTTGCCTCTTCATGGAACATACTTCAAAAAGACACAATCTTTTGGAACACTGACTTCGGGAATCTCCGTCTTCATAATAATTAATTACAAAAGATACAAATAAAATTACTATTATACATTTGATCTAGAAAATGAAATTAAATTATTACAAACGGCGATACGAGATCGCAAATAAAATTACAACCGAATCGGTATTCCCTTACATTACGGGTAACACCAATTAAAATAATCTAGGCCATACTAGGTACAACTTGCATTAAAAATTACATAAATGACATTCATTCATTCAACAATAACAACATAAATAAAATGCTGTAAAAATCATGCCAAAATCGCCCTTAATACTTATCATGCTCATTCTAGCTCGGTTTTATGGATTTTTATGGATTTTTAACCATTAAACATCAATAATCAACACTTAAATCGGATTTAAGCTCAAACTAATTATCTAAACTGATTTAGAACTCAAAATTAGTCCCTATCAATTTTGTTAATATTTAATTAGTTTGAATTGATCGTATTTGCTAAATATAGAGGTTTAATCATAACATTTATGAAAATAACCCAAAATAAAATATAAAAATCATAAACATTTGAAACCAAAAAAATTTTACATTCTGGAACATTTCCAGGAACTCTAAAAACCAGAAACATTTGTCCAAAAATTTAAATTAATTTTATGAACAAATAACTTTGAATTAAACGGTTTTATCAAATAAAAACCATTAAATATAGTAAAATAGTGAAAAAAATTATAAACTTTCACCACGATTATATAAATAAGATTATAAAATGTACCAAAAATTTTCAAGACCATAAATGGGCGTTTAAAGTTTATGAACATAATAATCTAACTTTATTGAGTTTTATCTCATAAAAATCAATAATCATGCAAAACTAAATTAAAAGTCACTAAATTTTACATAAAGTATGTACACCATGCATGTGAGATTATATAAAAATTTCATTGCGAGAATCAACATGCAACTATTTTTAGTTAACTTTTAACATAAAAAAGCATATTAACATGATTTAAAGGCCATAAATCAAAATAAATAGCAAATTAATCCCTACAATCACCAAATTTGACCACAACCATTTTGAGGTCCGTAGGTGTGCATGAAAATCAAAAATTTTGAGCAAACCATTTTTTAACACAAATTTTCAATTTTACCCAAGTTATCGTATAACTCGATTTTAATGCTTAAAATCAACATGCATGTAACAATTGAGCTCTGATACTACATGAAAGTCCTAGACCTCTAATTAGACTCCTCTAATTAGTTCATTAAATTACATTAACTTAATGATTTAGGATCTAGTTATCATGCATGCAAATATAAAAGCATAAAAGAAAAGATAAGACGACAATATCCTTACATTGGGAATTTTCGGTTCAATATGGGCACAATAAGAACTCCTTCTTATTTTTCTTGAGCATGTAATAAGTGGATGATCCTCCATAAAACAACCTCCAAAGTAGAAGGTCTCCTTCTTGTTGCACCCAAGAATCAACCCAAATAATCTGAACTTATTATTAACTAGATAATAAGTAAATACTACTAATATTATTGTATTACTACACTAGTAATATGACATGAATATTAGTTTGCATGTGAGTTTAGAGATATATTGGAGGTTTTTAGAGAGAAGAAGAAAATAAGCATAAGAATGATGTGTTTGAAAATGAACAACAAATGCCCATTTTATGGCACTATGGATGGCACACACAAGCCCCAAAATGGGTGATTTTCTTCTTATTTCATTCACATGCATAATGGTAGTGTATGGGATTGTATAATGATAATGATCATGTGTCATACATGTCATAATCATATGGTGGAGTGTTGAATTAGTAGAGAACAATCATCATTGATCTCTACTAGCAAAAATCCGGCCTCCACATGTGTAATGTGGTCCATTTTGATTTTTGATATTTGTCCACAAATACTTATAATCATATGTTTAATTAACTTGTATAATTAAGTGTTAATTTGATCATATAACAATTATATGACACAAATTAATAAACAATATGTACTTAACTTTTAAGTGATATTTTACCATTATATCAATATATAATGGATCCCACAATGCCCAGTTAATTTATTTTACAACTTCTTGTAAATGTAATTTATTTTACCATTATATCAAAATATATGCATAACCTCAATTTATTTAATGAATTAACGATTAATCAATAGATTAAGTCTTATTTAATCGTATTAAAATAAGACGTAAAATTTATTTAGTCAGTTCTCGTATAATTGACTAATAAACTTAAGTGGAATGAGTTCCTAACTCAATTTCTAATAAATAACTCTCGTAACTAAACGTACATATCAAATATATGTAATGCCCTAATTAAACTGTATCGCATACAAATATTTAGTATTCTATTTGGGTCTCATCCTATAGGTTTGACCTAAAGGGATCAGTTGATCACCGTCGTCATACGACAATAACGTCAAACTCTAGTCAGTCGACCGTTACCGATTTACGTTAATCAACTGACGTGGAATATCAAAATATACTAATCATGCCACGTATATTCCAAATGAGATTTATTATATAAATGCACTATTGTGGAGGACACTTACTCCAACAGATAGAGGGGGTGATAACAGTAGAAGAATTAGACCTTTCAAGTTTTTTAACATGTGGAGCAAGGTAGAGGACTTCTTGAACATTCTAAAGGCTGGATGGAATCATAATATTAATGGTACTTACATGTTTAAGGTGGTTACTAATTTAAAGATTTTGAAACCTATGCAAAAAGAGTTGAATAAGCATATGTTATCTAATGTAAAGAGGAATGCTGATATTGCATATGAGTTGTTGCTAGATTGTTAGAGGAACTTACATAGTTATCCATATAACACTAACCGGGTGGATATTGAAAGGAAAACTAGAGGGAGTAATGTGATGATTGGCAAAGAAAAGGAGGACATCCTTAGGTAAAAAGCTAAATGCAGCTGGGGTAGCGATGGTGATTTGAATTCTGCTATGTTTCATAAAGTCATTAAACAAAGGCAGATCCAAAACAAGGTGTTGATCTTTGAGGATTGTGATGGAAAGAGATGCTTTCACCCAAATAGTATTTTGGAAGCTTTTGTTTATTATTATACAGTTTTTCTTGGTACCACTAGTGCTACTAGGGGTTTCACCTTTGTTATAGCTATGAAAGGGAATAGAGCTGATGAGGAGGATTGGGATAGGCTCTGTCAGATACCAACCATGGAGGAAATTAAGCAGATTGTTCATTCAATTCATGATGACAAGAGCCCTAGAACATATGGATACTCCAGATGCTTTTATAAAGGAAGCTAACAGATCATTAAAGATGATATCTACAAGGCTGTTAAAGATTTTATAAAGGAAGCTGACATATCGGTATATTTCAACATGAAATTTAAGGATGATAACGAAATTATAATATATGAAATACGAGTCATAAACGAAAAGCATAAAGATTAGAATCAACCTTTTGGTCCTAACAATATGGTCGAAGAACAAATATCGAAATCGATAAGGTACTAATTGTTGCACCCAAGATGCTCTGAGATATGCCTTTTCTAGTGCTAGAAAGAATACAAAAATTACTAATGATTTTTGTGTCAAGTTATGAATAATGAATCATGTAGAGAAGAAGAGTTTATATAAGACTCTTTTTTTCTTCTATTGTAGCCGTGTAAGTAGTAGTAGGGTAGAGGGAAGAGTCTTCCCTCTTCTTCTTCTACTTATATTAGGAAGTGGAGTCCAGATAGGAGTCTTCCTTTTTTTAGTTAGTTAATGTATAATATGTGTATGTATTATTATAATATATACGTCAATTATAAACATCGTATATTTATAATTTGCTAATTAAATATAACAATTTATATTTAATTACGAATTAACATTTAATTCGTTTAAGCTTACATTATTTAATCGTATTAAATAATTACATTATATACATTAATTAGATATAACAGTTTATATTCAATTACGAATAAACATTTAATTCGTCCCAGCTAGCATTATTTAATCGTATTAAATAATCGTATCATCATTACATTGACTAACCTTTTAGTCATATACATCGACTAACCTTTTAGTCATATAAGGCATCAATATGATTATATTATTCATATAATCATATCTCTCAAACACATCCTTTAGGTGTGACTTTTAGGGACCAGTTGATCACCACCATTAAAATGACAACACTACAAAAAAGAATTTCATTAGCGACGGAATATTTGCGACGGACATAAATTCCGTAATTAAAAAACCTTTGAGACGGATCCTGTGACGGAATTAGAAACGTGCGACGGACTTACGATGGACATTCCGTAGCAAAGTTTCCAGCCATGGCGCCTAGAAAATTCACATGGCGGGAACTTCAGCGACGGAATTTCCGTCGCAAACAAGAAATTAGCGCTGGGATATGCGACAGATTTTGTTAGACCAATTTCATAGTTTTGATAATTACATGTGTTTACGTGATAATATGCTTTAATTGATATATCATATTCGTGTAAATTGTGTGCTTTAGTCTTATTATAGCTAACAACAATTATGAGAAGAAAGATCAACTTTAGGCATAACTTTGACAAAGACTGTGAGACAAAGTTATAACAACTTCAGGAATAACTTTGAAAGTTAACATGGAAGTTATAGCTACCAGTCATAACTTTAAAGAAAATCGCTTCAAGCAAGATCTACCTCAAATAACACAAGACTCAAGATGGAGGGTCTTTGTGATCAAGATGAAGAGATGATCCGTATACTAAAGATCTTTGTGAAGATTAGATAGTATAGGCCGTCATTCGGTAACTATTCCATTCGAGAGTTTTTATGTTCAAAGTTATAGCTTTAGCCTATGGCTTTGGATGATAAATATTGATGCATGATTTTGGAAATAAAATGTTTTGAAATGTTTTCAAAAGTGAAAGAGTATTTTTATATTTATCAAACGTTTTAATAGAGAATATATTTATGAGATTCTATTGGTTAGTAATACAACTTATGGGTTGTCATGCTACCTAGGATTTCTAATATATACTATCTCAATTTGTTGTTAACCTAATTAGCCCACCTAGTGTTTGAGCCACCTAGGGTTTCGTGGAAACCTAGGTTTGTGCCACCTAGGGATGCGTGCCTCCTAGGGTTTCGTGAGCTAGGGTATTTCGGCCTATTTAGGTTGTTTTCCTTGTTTACCTAATCTAGGATTCTATTATATCTTTACAACAATATCTTGAGATATTAAAGATAAATATATTTCTATAAGATAAACCAAATAATATTTTGAGATAAAGATATTTCTAAAAGATAAGCAAATATTATTTTAGGATATTAAAGATAAATATCTTTCTTAAATATTATGCTAGGGTTTTAGATTTACTATACTTCTAATACCATAAATACTCCTTCACATATCAATTGGAAAACACACGAAATACACAACAATCACACGGCACATCTACTACTTGTGTTGATTTTCCAAAATCGTTTTAAAGCAAACCTTTGAGCAAATATTTATTATTTTTAGAGTTTGTTTTCCAAAAGAGTCGTGCATCAATTATTATCAATCGCTTGAGTGAAATACGTTATTGGATAATAGTACATTATTATAAGCTTACAATTCTTTAACGAGTGGGTTGATAATTTTTTTAATCCGTAGAAAGGTACTAAGAATTATTAATCGAGAATAGTGGACGTAGGTTTCAACGTGTGAAACTGAACCACTTCAAAAATGTGTGCCTCTCTCTTATCTCTTTACTTTTCGTTATTTCGTTATTCGCGCTTACTTTGATTAATTAATTAGTTGATTTTAATTCATAAGATCAAATAATTAATTACATATCATATAAATCGAAAAAGTGGGGCTAGTTTTTAATACTCAATTCACCCCCCCCCCCCTCTTTCGTATTCGATCAATAGACTCTACAATTGGTATCAGAGCCTTGTGCTCTTGATTGCCTTACATCAAGGAGTCTGATCCATTTATCCTTTTATTTTTATTTATTTTCCGCTGCATTTAATTTTATTTTAATGGATTCCAAACATCTGAAGTGTCCCGTATTCGATGGGAAGAACTACAGTTTATAGAAAAATATGATGACCCATTTCATAAAGGGTAACGATTGGGAGTGTTAGCTAATCATTAAGAATGGCTCTAATAAGATCATGCTTGGATCTGTTAATGGCACTCGCGTCGAAAAGAAAGAAGATGAATATGTTGAGGCAGATTATAAGAAAGCTGAGAAAAATTCAAAGGCTATTAGTCTGTTGCAAAACGGCAAGACTCATACTGAATTTGATCGTTTCTCATCTAGTTCTACTGCCAAGGAAATATGGGATGGTCTAGAGTTAGCATATGAGGGGACAACTGTTGTCAAAAAGCTTCGTATTGCATTACTAATGCGAAAATACGAATTGTTCTCTATGGAACACAATGAATCGCTTGACAGCATGTCCACTCGCTTTTCTATTATCATTAATGAATTGAAAAATCTTGGAAAAACTTTTGACTCCGAGGAAATTTCCAGGAAGATCCTTAGAAGTCTATCTAAACGATGGAGACCTAAGGTAACGGTAATTGAGGAATGTAAAGATCTACCTAACCTATCTTATCAAGAGCTACTTGGAACCCTAATGGCTCACGAGATTACTCTTGATGAAGATGAGGCAAATGATAGTAATAGCAAGAAAGTGGCTTTACAAGCCGAATCTAGTGAAAGACAAGATTCGGATCTTGAAGATGAAACAGTGTTATTTGCTAGACGCTTTAAGAAAAAATTCTTTAATAAACCACAAGGGAAAACGTTTAACAATAACACCAACAAATCTTATAAGAAGCCAATTGAGTCAAAAGGGTCTCTCTCAAGTCTTGGTTGCTTCAAATGTAGGGATAATGATCACATGATCAAGGATTGCCCCACATGGAAGAAAATCAAAGACAAAAATCAACGAGACAAAACCAAGAAGGAATTCAAGCAAGTGATGATGGCTTATTGCTGGGGAGATCTTGACACAGAAGACGACGAGTCAGAGGAAGAAGAAGTCGCCAACCTTTGTCTAACCAACGTCAGTCTTGATCTAATTTCTGACGATGACAATGAAAGTGAATCTGAATTATGCCTTGTCGGCAAGTCAGATTCAGAGCCAGATTCAGAAGATGATGAAGAGGTTAGTCATCTTGAACTTAAAAAGCAAGTGAAGAATTTATCTAAGAAGTCTTTAATTAAGTATTTTGAAGAAGCCTTAGATCATTGTCATGAACAGAGTCTTGAATTAAAAGATCATAAAGAACAAATCCTTGACATTGCTGAGGAAAACCAACTTCTAAAGGCCAAAGCGAAAATGCTCAAGTCTAAAGTTATGGCAACTTCAGCTATAACTTCAGACATGACAAATGTTGAGAAAGAAGCTCTTGAGTCTAAAGTTATAGCTAATGAAGCTATAATCTCAGAGTTAAAGCTCAACATTAAACATCTTCAAGCCAAAGTTATCGCTAATGAAGCTATAACTTTAGAATTGAAGAAAGTCAATGAGCTTTTACGATCTGAAGCTAAGGCAAAGGAAGTTGTTATTCTTGATTACAAGAAAGAAAACTCTTTTCTTTCTCAGCAATTGAAAGATATAAAGGCTGAATTCTCCCAAGCCAAAAGTCAACATAATGAGGAGAAATTTATCTTGAACAAACGTTTCAACGATTTTCGTGAAAACGTCAAAAAGAACAATCCCTCCAAAGACTTGAATGTAGACCATTCGTTTTGTGAAAAAGAAATTCAGTCTTTGAAGGAGTTGCTCTTGCATGCACGAAAGGTTCATGATAAATGGGAAGGAAGTCAGAAGGTCTTAGACTTCCTTACTGAACAGTCTAACAATAACATGAAGATGGGTCTAGGTCATGAATGTTATAGTCGTAGAGACCATGATAAGTGCAAATCCACTCCTTCTGACCGTGATTTCAGAAGAAGGAAGTATGTCAATCTTTCAGAATATCTGATTTACAATTATTGTGGTCACAACGGTCATGTTAAAGAAAATTGTGATAAATATGTCAATGACAACAAAAATCAAACTGAGTTTTTTAAAGAACATGACGTGTCTAGTGCTAATGAATCTGAACCTGAATTACAACGTGACGAGGTTAGAATTAATGAGTTCAGATGGTTTTATGACATAGCCTTCGATTACACATCTGTACCTTCAAAATCTAAACCTTATGTGAATCAAAAGCAGTCATTTAAACCTAATATGCGTCGTAACAACAACAATCACTATAATAAACCTAGACAACCCTATATTAAGAAGAAAAGAATCGTTAGACAGGTATGGGTTAGGAAGGATCAAATACATAGAGTCACTAACCACAAAGGACCCAACTTAGCGTGGGTACCTAAAAGCTGTATTTGATTCTCTTGCAGATAATAGTGAAAGAAAATAATCTATGGTATCTCGACAGTGGTTGTTCGAGACACATGACCGGAAACAAGAATCTTTTTCTTTCACTAGAGCCCTTCAACGATGGCAAGGTCACCTTTGGAGATAACAAGAAGGGCAATATAATCGGTGTAGGTAAGATTGGTATATCTTCTTCACATGCTATTAATAATGTATATCTGGTAGATGGCCTTAAGCATAACTTGCTAAGTATCTCTCAATTATGTGACAAAGGCAATAAAGTCGTTTTTCATTCAAATGTTTGTCGTATCATAGTTGAAGGTACTAGTAATGTTATCTTAGAAGGTCTACGTAAACGGAACGTGTATATGATTGATTTAAACAAAGTCACTACAAGTTCCTTTACGTGCATGAAAGTCACTGTGGATGATTCATGCTTGTGGCACAAGAGGTTTGCACACATTAGTCCAACAATTTTAAAGAAACTCAAATTGTGGAATTTAGTTGAGGGCTTACCCTCAATCAAATTCGAACAAGAGAAAATGTGTGACTCATGTGCCCGTTGTAAACAAGTTAGATCTTCATTCAAACCAAAACGAGTAGTAAGTACAGAGCATCCACTTGAGTTGGTACACATGGATTTGTGTGGACCTATGAAAGTCAAGAAGCCGCGGTGGATCGAGGTACGTATTCGTCCTAGTCGACGACTACTCAAGGTATGTATGGCCTATCTTTCTATTTACTAAAGATGAATCTTTCGATGAGTTTGTGGTACTAATGAAGCTCGCCCAAAACAAGTATGATAAAAAGTTAGTTTCCATTCCTACGGATCATGGCACCGAATTTGATAATCAAGCTTTTATAGAATATTGTAGGGAGAGTGGTGTAGGACATAACGTTTCTGCACCACAAACGCCACAACAAAATGGTGTCATGGAACGTATGAATAGAACATTAGAGGACATGGCCCGCACTATGCTTTTGTGTAGTGGCCTTCCTTAGAACTTTTGAGCCGAAGCCATTAGTACTGCATGCTATATGCACAATAGAGCTATGATTAGACCTATTCTCAAAAAGACTCCCTATAAACTTTTAAGAGGGAGAAAACCCAATATAGCTCACCTTCGTTGCTTCAGGAGTAAATGTTTTGTCCATAATAATGGAAAAAGTAATTTGAGCAAATCATAGTAAAGCCTTTAAAGTTTTTAACAAAAGAACTTTGTGCATAGAAGAAAATGTTCATGTTGTATTTGATGAAGATAATGTGCCTGAGCAAGTTGAACAGAATGAAGAAGAAGACATGAATGATCTAGACTTTCGCCTTTCAAGGGATGACGCGCCAGAGACAAATGAAGAAGTTATTGAAGGAATCAATGATGAACTTGACAAATCCGCAAATGACCTTGAAAAGAGAACTGAGACAATTGTTGATGATACGAATGTCTCTTCTCAAAATAAGGAAAATGAAACCGAATTTATAGCTGATGATGCTATAACTTTGAACTCAGACCAAGATGTTGTAACTGAAGTTGTACCAACTTTGGCTATAACCCCATAGTCCAACTCAGGGGGAACCAATCCTGATTCTGAATCATTTGTGGAAAGTGATAGTTCATCAAATGATGATCAGCCTAGGAACTCTAAGAAATGGAAATATAAGAGTTCTCATCCTATGGATTCTATCCTAGGAAGTTTGAATAAGGGAGTTCAAACTAGGCGAACATTAAATAACTTTTGTTCATTTTATTCTTTTCTGTCTACCATAGAGCCTACAACCATCAAAGAAGCTCTTGCAGAATCTGACTGGATTGTAGCAATGCAAGAGGAGCTTCAACAGTTTAAACGTAATAAAGTATGGCACCTTGTGCCACGACCTCCTAATCGAACTGTGATTGGTACTCGATGGGTATTCAGAAATAAATTGGATGATTCAGGAGTTATAGTTCGTAACAAGGCTCGATTTGTCGTTCAAGGTTATAATAAACAAGAAGGGATTGATTATGACGAGACATTCGCTCCAGTAGCAAGACTTGAAGCTATTCGCTTGCTCATCGCCTTCGCAGCTCATAAAGGAATGAAACTATTTCAAATGGACGTTAAGACTGCATTTCTTAACGGTTATTTGGAAGAAGAGGTTTTTGTTGAACAACCTCCTGGATTTTTGAGTAGAAAGTTTCAAAACCATGTTTTTAAACTCGGTAAAGCTTTATACGGTTTGAAACAAGCGCTTAGGGCTTGGTACGACAGATTGTCAAAATTTTTATTGCAAAATAATTTTAAAAGAGGATCTGTCGACAAACCCCTATTTCTAAAATCCGAGGGTTCTGATTTACTTGTTACTCAAATTTATGTAGACGATATTATTTTTGGTTCTACTAACAATAAATTGTGCAAGTATTTTTCATATCTAATGACCTCAGAATTTGAAATGAGCATGATGGGAGAATTGAAATTCTTCCTTGGATTGCAAATTTAACAAACCAAAGAAGGAATAAAGATTCACCAACAAAAATATGTCAAGGAATTAATCAGAAAATTTGGTATGGAGAACGCTCATCCTATGGACACACCTATGGTAACTGATAAAAAGTTGACCTTACACGAAAATGGTAAGTCCGTAGATTAGACTACATATCAAGGTATGATTGGTTCTTTATTATATTTAACTGCAAGTAGACCTGACATTATGTTCAGCGTATGTGTTTGTGCTAGATTTCAATCATGTCCTAAAGAGTCACACATGATTAAAGTTAAACGTATCTTGAGATACTTAATTGGTACATCTAATTTATATTTGTGGTATCCACTTGAGTGTAATTTCGATCTAATAGGATATTCAAATGCAGATTATGCAGGATGTTCCTTAGATAGAAAAAGTACCTCTGGATTTGCTACGTTTGTTGGACCTTGCATAATTACTTGGGGCTCAAAAGAGCAAAATTCGGTTGCATTATCTATTGCAGAAGCCGAATATATTGCTGCAGGACTGGTATGTTCTCAACTACTTTGGTTAAAGCAACAACTATGTGATTATGGTGTTAATGTTGGTTGTATGCCTGTATTCTGTGATAATACGAGTGCTATTATTATTTCTAAGAATCCAGCTCAGCATTCTCGTACTAAGCATATAGAAAAGGGCAACATTAAACTCGAATTTTGTAGTCCTGAAAATCAATGGGCTGACATTTTAACAAAGGCGTTAGCGAGAAGACGTTTTGAGATTTTGCGGTTGGAAATTGGTTTAATCAGTAGCAATGAAATTCGTCATATTTATTTTGTGAACTTGCGTGGCTGGTTAGAATAAGACGAGATTGTATGACTGTGTCCGCATATTTCATTGCTAGTATATTTATGTTTAATATAATATATTTTACGTGAGTATCTTGCATATTAAGTGTTTTATGGAAATTGAATTATGAACCACATATTTGCCAAAAACCTATCTTATTCACTTTCCTAATTGAACCAAAATTCTACCCATGTATCCTATGTTGGCCGAAATTCTCAACCAAAATCACCTTACCATATCTTTTTATTTACCAAATCCTATCCTTACCATATCCCCAAAACTAATTACCTAAGATTCCCTTCCCTACCAAAATTCAAAAAAAAAAAAAAAAAAAGGGGGAAAGTGGACTCTAGAGCCGGCACCTATGTACAAAAGTACAAAAGGTACAAAAACCAACATCCTCTCATAATTACCCATCACCTTCACCATCAAAACACTTCACCAAATTTTTAACTCTTTCTCTCCCTTCTCACGGCACCCCAACAACAAACAAAACAAAAATTACCCAACACCTTCAAGCTTCATCCATGGCTTCCACAAGATCAAAAATCACCAAAAACCCAAACCCCAAAACTCCCAAGCCTAGCATTCCCAGAAATCCTTCTCCTAATCCCAAACAAAACGCACCTACCATGAACCAAACCGAGTCCGATACGGTCCTTGAGGGTACCAAAAGAAGATGGTTAAATAAGGGAAAAGCTAGAGTTCAAGACGAAAATCCAACAGAAACCGTCGACACGGTTCCCGAGGTGACTACACGGGTCACTTTCCGCGACTTTTCGCCTCAAGAGACAGCTTCCGGGCTTGACAAACTCCGTTTAACGAAAGACGAACGGAAGCTCGTCAATCGGGTTGCTCAGTACGAAATCCATGGGGGTTGTAACTATCCAAAAGCGTGGTGCGATAAATATGAGGCTTTGGGATTTTTCAACGACTTTCTAAACTTTCAAGAATGGGAAACCGTATCACGATTTTCGTGTCCAGTCTATCCGATTGAGGTAATTCAGTTCTTCGCCTCTGTTTCTTTAACTTCCGGAGTGTTGAATGTCGTTGTTAATGGCCGATTAGTTTCGGTCTCCATGACTTATTTTTGTACTCTGTTTTTTGTTCCTGATGATGGAATCCAAATAAACCCGAGTACGTCATGGGACGAACTGTCGGATTCGGATAAGCTGGCGGTCAAGCGATATTTTGATGTTGGTGCAACGTTATCTATTTGTGTTTTGGCGGGGAATGTGTCCCCAAAGTTGAAGTTTTTGTTGAATTTCTTATGGAACACCATTATTCCGCGTATGGGAGGACGGGATAAAATTTCTTGTTATGAGATGTTGGTTGTAAAAAGTTGGTTGGAGGGTATTCGGGTTAATCTTCCTTTTCTTGTCTTCTCTCGTATCTCACAAACTGCTTTTTCGGTGACGGAAGACAAAGTTTATTCGACCCTCGACTTACCTTACGCAATGTGGGTATCATGGCTCCTTGATTCGAAGGGGGTTGTTAATGTGGATAGTTATGGTGCTACCATAAAGGATGAAATGTGTGACACGTTTTTAAAATTCATGAAATTAGAAGCATGTGGTCCGGAGTTTATGTTTATGACCAAGGGGGGTTCGGTCGGGTTGAAGCCAGTTATGGCTGACTTTTCGGGGATAGAATCTAAGTTGGATATGTTTATGGGAAGTGTGATGGAGCGCCTTGATGCGCAAGACAAGAAGATTGATGCGGTGATGGTTAAGATTGTTCAAACCGTGGCATTAGGATCCACTAGCTCCACCCGTGACCATGGTGGGTCGGGCGTGAGTAGTGAGTTGAGGTCTTGGATGACGGGTGTTGATGATTGCCTAGCGAAATTAGAGAGGAACGTTGTCGATAGTCGACAACAGATGTATAGGCAAAGGGATCGGAAGCAATTTTTGGTGAGCCAAGGAGGTTCATTGGTTAAAAGTGGTACGGAAATGCGTGAGGGGATGCACACTATCTTTGATGCGACGGAGGCTCTTTCCTTGAAAGTTCGAAACTTTGATGTATGCCTTACCGCACAAGCTAATCACGTGAAGTCTTGCCTTGATCGCCTTACCACTCTCGAGTACCGCACCCGACCCGGTTACGTTGACCCTAATAAAATCCGCCAACCCAACATGCCTTGATCTTCTTACCTTTGTTTGTTTGTTTCTTGAACTACTTCACCATTCGGCCCATTTTGGCTTGTTAAACTTTATCCTATTCGGCCCAAATGACAACTAACAATATTATTGTGGCTTGTAGTTTTAATTAACATTTGACATTTGATTTTGCTTGTTATATATCGTTTAATATTGCGTATTTTGCATATCTATTTCTTGCCTTGACGTATGTTATTCTAGTCATTTTATATCCTTGTTCTTGTCTTTTCAATGATGCCAAGAGGGGGAAGAAATGATATGATTTGAGTCTTTGCTTAAGCTTGCTCCTTATCAAGACTCGTTATCTCTTAAAGTCTTTCAAGTTATAACTTTGGCTAATTTGTTATGTTCTTGCGATCAAAGTTGCTATAACTTTGGAGTGCTTTGTTGAGGGGGAACCATACTTAATCACAATGTTAAGAGGAAATCATAAGAGACTTGTCATCATCGAAAAGGGGGAATTTGTTGGACCAATTTCATAGTTTTGATAATGACATGTGTTTACGTGATAATATGCTTTAATTGATTTATCATATGCATTTAAATTGTGTGCTTTAGTCTTATTATAGCTAGCAACAATTATGAGAAGAAAGATCAACTTTAGGCATAACTTTGACAAAGACTGTGACACAAAGTTATAACAACTTCAGGAATAACTTTGGAAGTTAACATGGAAGTTATAGCTACCAGTCATAACTTTAAAGAAAATCGCTTCAAGCAAGATCTACCTCAAATAACACAAGACTCAAGATGGAGTGTAACAACCCGAAAAGTACCCAATTTGCTTAAGCAATAGTTTATGGATACTTTTCAGTAGAACTTAAGTTTTTAATATAGGAATTTTTGTTCCGAGTCGTATTTTGAAATTCCGCGTTCGTATTTGGAATTTTTGAGAGATTTCATGAAAAGACCGTTTTTGGTCATCTTTGACTTTTCTTGACTTTTAAATCGTCTTTGACTTTTCCTTGACTTTTTAAAGTCGTCATTGACTTTTTCCTTGACTTTTAAGTCGTCCTAAACTTTTCTTGACTTTTAAGTCATTTTCGACTTTTCTCGACTTTTCAGTCAACTTTGACTTCCGTTGACTTTTCCCGACTCGTCTCGCGATTTTGAAGACCGAAATTTTATTTAAAAAAAAATTATATTTTTGATTTATTTTTATTTATATTTATTATGATTTATCATAATTTAATATATTAGTTGAATTATTTGGAATTTAAAGAAGTAACTATCCCGGAACCCATCGTAAATGCGCGCAACAAAATCGAAACCACTTTGGGCCATGATCACACTGGAGTCATATCTTTCCACTCACGATTGGATATTTTAATTGATTCGATTAAAATAATACAAATATATTAGATATTTGTTACTTTATCGATCCGTCAGCGGAGATTACGCAAATCGAGCAAAAACAGACCCGAATCACCTCAAACCACACGGCTCCTTAAAGTCCTCTAATAGCCTTGATATTTTGATTACTTTTGATTACAATATCATACTATCTAGATCACTATTCGCTTTATCGATCAATTAACGAAAATTACGCAAAACGCTCGAAATCAGACCCGTTTTCTCACCATTCCACACGGCTCAAAAGTCCTCTAATAGGACTTGATATTTCATTACTTTTGAATACAATATCTTAATATCTTGATATTTAATCTAATTAACTTAATATCGTTAATTATATTTAATCGTTTAACCGTAAAATAATTATTAAACGCGAGTCAATTACGGAACAACAATTTCAAAACTCGACACCTTTATGTGTCTATAAACACACGGCACACACACACCCCATATGACTCACAAACAACTTTTCATTTTACCACTAATCAAAATAAGATCAAAACCTCACTTTATTTAATCGTTCTTTGCGTTCTTCATCGTTCATCTTTAGTTCTTCATCGTTCTTGAGCAAAACATCCATAAATTCTTCATTTCTTAATTAAATCCTTCTTAATTTATATTTCTAGGATCTCCTCTTCGCTCTCCATCTTCACGTATGTTTTAATTTCAATTCCGTCAAGATCGTTTTCAACATTTAATTATGGAAAATTAAGTTTAAGTTCTAATAATTGTTTTCTTGTTATTTCTTATAGGGGAAGAGGTTGAAGACGAATTTGGAGACTCTTATATTTTGGGTGAAGACTAGTAGAAGGGTTTTCTTAATTATTACTTCTTATTATTTTGTGCTAAGTGATTTTGGCTAGCTAAGGTAACAATTCCGTTTTACTCGACGAATTAATGTCACATAGGTTTTAGTTTATGTTCATGTTATGGTTATTTAGGATTTGAGTTAGTAATATAGCCTTTAGTTTTATTTATTTGGATTTTGGTTCATCTTTATTTTTGGTTCATGTTTTTATGATTTATGGATTTTAGTTAGTAATATGTTAAGTAGTAATTATTATGTTGTTTTATGATTTTTGATGATTTTTATGTTTTATGGAATTTTTATGTTGTTTTATGATTCTTGATGATTTTTAAGTTGTAGTAAATTTTTATGTTGTATTATTGTTCTTGATGATTTTTAAGTTGTAGTAAATTTTTATGTTGTATTATTGTTCTTGATGATTTTTAAGTTGTAGTAAATTTTTATGTTAATTTATTGTTCTTGATGAATTTTTATGGTTTTTCATAAGTTAGGATTTTTATGTTGTTTATGAAATTTTAACAAGTCTAGTGTTCTTGAAGAATTTTGATGATTTTTAATAAGTTATGATTTTTGTGTTGTTTGGGAAATTTTAACAAGTTTAGTGTTCTTAAAGAATTTTGATGATTTTTAATAAGTTATGATTTTTAAGTTGTTTAGGAAATTTTAATATGTTAGTGTTCTTGAGGAATTTGGATGAATTATTTTTAATCATGATTTTTGTATGATAGTTGTTAAAAATGGTAGTTTGATGATTAAAACATGTTGTTATTGATTTGGTGTTGATTGGTGATTTAACCGAGAAAGGGGCAATAACCGGGTCCAAACCAGACCGGTCCAGGCCGGTTCAGACCCGGTCTGGGTTGGTCAAGGTGGGTCCGGGTTTTGGTCTTTGGGTTGTGTCGATGTTTGATTGATTGGTTGTTGTTTTGACGGTTTTTAAATATGTTAAAGCATGCGGGAATTTTTAGGAAACGGTTTTAATGAAAGTTGTAAAAATCTGCCATTTTGAGCCAAAACAGGCCGTGGGCCCATCCAGGCCCATATTGGGTCCGGCCCATTTCAGCCCGTGGGTCCCACCTTGGGACTCGTGACGGTTTTTGAGTTATCGTCATTTTTATCGCGTTTTGTAATAATTTAGCAAGCGAGAAATATTAATAAGTAAAAATATTTAATTAAAAAGGTTTTCATTAAATTATTATTTCTCACATGTTAGAAATTATAAGACGAGACCGTAGTTTAATTTAATATCCTTTTAAGAAAAAACGTTTTTGGTGTTGTAATATGATAGATTCACATGTTAGACAGTAGTAATAAATAACAGAATGAATATGTTGATTTTATGTCTATGTGATAAAGACTATGCTTCTAGCCGGTTTGATCCAACGGGTTTGGTCAAACTAAGATCTAGTCAGCCCCGATTTGACTGATGACCCGTCGCGGGACTCGGGTCGGGGATTTGTCTTCAAGTATGGTTGTATTTAATTAATGAATTAGCCTGAGTAGATATGAGGCGATATGATATTTGATTATTATTGATATGCAATTAGTCACATGATAGGATGTTTTTCCGTGACTGATTTATTATATGGTTGGTGTCGTGTTGACTAAGTACCCATAGAGAATTATGGATATATGGCGTCTTGACCATTCTAATTCTAAATGAGTAGCTTGGACCATGACATTGATAGGCCCGTACTATCTTTAACGAGCATACGGAGTTTGCCGCTTGATAGCTTTTGTGTCTCGGCGTGGTGGGTTTATATCCAAGTCGGGGCATGGTTGCCTAATCCGTTTTGGGGTTGGAACCAGCTTAAGTACTAGCCATCTCTGCTTAGGGGGTCGCCTAGTAGAGTTTCTCATAGACGGTTATGTCATGGGACGGGGAACGGAATAGCTGTTGTCGCTAGGTCTGATCAGTCTAGGACTAGGATATGTTTTCCTACCTTGTGGTATAGCATCGAGTTACAGAAGTCTTCTATCGACTGTTCTAAGAACTTATGCCTGTTTGTAGAAGTATTGGTCTTTCATGTATGTATGATTCTATGAGTTCTAGAAGGTGAGATGCAAGCCGGCTAAGATTGATAGAGTTTGGATTAACGGTTGTTAACTGATTCACACGATTGTGTTGAT
>JAIUZE010046960.1:0-38005 GCA_022085475.1 Heliosperma pusillum | reverse complement strand
TAGATTGAGAGATTAGGTTGGATTGTAGAATAGCATAAGCTTAATGGGGAAGACTTATAAGATCCGAGAGCCCGCTAGTTGGACCTAAGGCGGTCATAAGGCCGAGAAGACATGACCCGAGCCTAGGCTTTACTTCATTATTGACCTCGACTCTTATTAAAAACTCTTATTATTCGAATAAACTCGATTGGCCCTAGTTCTTCTCGTATTTCAATTCCTTTATTCAAATTTTCTTGGTTTTGTTTTTTTCTTGTATATTTTCTTTATTTAATATTGTTTTAGTAATCTTTAGTTTTAGCCTTACCAAACCCAAAACTAAATAATTGTGACTTTGCTTAGACCAAGAAAAGACTAACCTAGTAAACATTTAACTCTGTTTAGACCATTTATAATTAAGATTGGTTGATGATGCCTTAAGACAAATTAATCTTATTGCTAATATAATGTGTGCCTCTTAAGTTTTAATCTTATAGCTATGAAAACTCTACTAATCATTCACGGTTGCACAAGAAGATCTTGAAATGAAGATTGTCATTGTTAGAGATATTGTGTTGTATAAGGAAATCATTGAACTTGATATATTCTAACTGCTTCACAACTAACAATGGATCCCAATGTGGTTTCTGGCTCTGAAATATTTTGAAATTATTTAAACTCTTGAAAATTACTTTCTAAACTTTTGATCAACATTTTACCTTGCTGAAAATCTGTTTTGATCTTTATAAAATTAAAGAAAGGTTTTGGTGTCTTGCACAACAGGTAGCTTGCACAATTTTAGATACCTCAGTTCTACACATTCCGCCAACCACCCAGTGATGATTGAGCCGCATGTTGGTATGCGAAACGATTTATGACAGTTTGTAAGTTTATCGTCAAGTCATAGCTCAAATACTTGCGTCTACCCCTTGGTCGTCATCTACATGCCGATACGGTCGTTTTGACAGTCATTAGAGTTTATTAGGAGTCCTGGTCAAAAACCGCTTCATTTTCTATAAACCGTCTTTAAAAACCGAGTCTCAACGCTCGAGAATATTCCGAATATTTTAATATTTCAAAACTTATTGTTTTTTGGTAATATAAGTCCGTAATTTATTTAGAAAGAATTCGAAATCTACCGCAATTCCATAATAGAAACGCGGAAATCTTTCAGTCAAAGGAGGAAATTGCTTGGGAAATGATTGCGCCTCTTCCCTGACTTGTTTTTCCTGTTTCCAAAATATTTTATAGATTTCTTTCCGTGTTCAAGTTATTCCAAAACTCTTCGGATTTCTCCCTATAAAAGGAGAGGTTCGTGCTCACTTTTAAAGCTCGCGAGTGTTCCGCCCCTTCTCCTCTCTCTCTTTGCATTCTATACCTTGTTTTAAGAATTTTGACATTTACGTGCTTGACCAATCGACCATGTAAGCTCAGATCCTTATGAGTTCCCGTCTCGTTTTGCATTTGAGCTACCAACTTGACCACTACACTTAAGCTATTTAGCTAATCGGTTTTCGATCCTCTAATGAGGGCACTTTCTTTACATTCCAGTCGAGCTATCACTAAAACACAACTTAGTTAATCTCGTTTCGTCAACATGTAAGTCTGAGGGTGTAATAATCCCATCTTTTGTATTTGTTTTGTACTTTATTTAATTCATGTAAGGTTAATGTCGGATTTATGTCAAACCTTTTTTTTAATAGTCTTATTTAAATCACCTTTTTCATATTTCGTCTTCGATCCCTAATAATTCAATATTAGCGGGTTTTGACATCTTTAAATAAAATTTGTGTCTTTAGAGGTTAGATCTGTTTATCTAGTCTTTGAATTCGTCTTTGATATAATTTAGTGCAAGTTAATTAATTAAACCACTTTCACTCGACTAATAGATCAATAATAAACCTTAAAATCACCAATGAACACTAACTATCGCGATTATGGCTTCACACTAGAACCCACCTCTAGAACAGACACAAGGGTTCATGCGCCTCTTCCAGAGGACGCATCATGTGATGCGCCTGTTCTGAGTTTGGATTCTGTCTCTGAACTTCCTTTATCGCTCCGACGTAGCCTTAATTGCTAATTAATCGACTATTAACCCTAATATCACTGCTAATCCGTCTTTTAATATTTTATTCTTTTATTCTTTTCTTTTTTCTTTCAAATCTTTGTTCTTACATATTTTCGACATAGATCCTGAGATCAGTTTTAATCATTGTAATTTTATCTAGTCATTAATTATTGCAACGATTGTAAGATTTAATTGTTCTCACATGTAATCAATCTAATTCCCTTTGCATTATTGTGGGGCTATTGCAGTTCAGTTAGGACACCCACTGGGGCCACTTCTTTCTATCTAACCTACGAAATGGATGTTGTACAACAAGTAGAGCTGGAAATCCCATCTCTACGTATTCTCTTAGAAAGTCAAATCCCATAAGCACATTAGAAGAGGGATAGATATGATGAACTCGTCCTCTTGGACGAATGTAGACTGCGTGCATTACACCATGTACAGATCTACGAAGCACGTATCAAACAAGCATTCAATAAACGAGTTAAATCCAGAAACATCAAAGAAGGGGATTTAGTGCTTAAATCAGTCAGAGCTCTCTTACCTGTTGATCCACGAGGAAAGTTCAAACCTAACTGGGCTGGACCTTTCTTAGTCAAATCCATATTCTCAGGGGGGGTGCAGTTAGAATAACAAAACTAGACGGGAATGAATTTTCCAACCCTACCAACGTAGACCAGTTGAAACGGTACTATCCTTAGCATACACTAGGAAAACGCGCCTCGCGCAACCCCATGTGTCGCTCATGCAACACGGAAAAAAACTGGCCCCTGGCCAGTTGAATTTAATGTCGCTATGCTCTTGCATTTTGGCATTAGGATAATCCTCATGTCATCAAATAAATCGAATTGTATTTCATTTTTGGAGTAAGTAATGCACATGTTACCCTTTTCTAAAGTTCATTACAAGCTCTTGCTTCAAACAATTATTCTTTTACATTTTCTGGAACTACGCGCAGGGTTTGATTTCATTTTTCCTAATGAATACGTAGGCAATCCTTTACAGGATTCAACCCGCTATTATTTTGAAATGTGAATCGAAGGACATTTGCATTTGCATTTGCATTTGAAATTCGACAAGAAAAATAAAGAAAGAAAAACTCATCAGTTTCTTAACTAACTTAATCTTTATTCATTATCCAAAAATAGTAATAATATCTGAAATACGTATACAGAAATGCTGAAATAAAAGCTAAGGCTAGAATTCTAAAAATCCCACCATTTATTACAACTCAACTAAAATAATAATAATAATAATAATAATAATAATAATAATAATAAATACTCAAATGTGACTAAGGATACTCTTCCATCTTCCCCTTGCCTTTGTCACCTTTCCCATACTTCTTGTCTCAACCACGAGCCGGGCGCTCCTGCGTTACCTTAGATCTAATCACCAATTGTCTTTCTCGAGGTCTAGCATTACCTATCTACCACCACCCTTGCAGCAGGATTAATCCTCGATCTCTTTGCTGGATGAATGACCAGAAACGGCTTCTTCTTCCCCTTCAGTCAGATATTTGGACTTCTCTTTACCGCTTTCATAGATCTTACAGTCCACAAGCTCACGTTTCGTTAGCTTCTCGCGCTCTTCTAGAGTACTAGCCTTCCTCCATCGCAAATATGAGTCTGATACCTATAAGGAGCCAACAGGAACGGGTATGAACCACATATTCCTTTGCACCCGGCCATCTAGTGGCCCATTCCCTACACGACTCTGTGATATGAGCCAAGGCAGTCTGGAAACAATGTCAAGTCTCGGGATCCTCTATTTCAGACCCACTTGCCTCACCAATCTCTCCGGAAATATACATACCGTGAATTCTTAGCCAGGAATGTGATGCGACCGAGTTGGGTCCAAGGATGATGACCCAGTAACTATTCTGAGATGCCACCATGGCACAGTCCACCGAATCAGCGGGCCGCCTTCACCTTTCAGCTTATTTTCCCATTAGTAGGGAATCCTGGTGATATCAACTATATCTAGAGAAAACAATAATGTCAAAAAAAAAAACGAAAAAAAGAAAGAAAGATTATTACCTGCAAAATGATAGGACTCCTCAGATATGGAAGCTCACGGTTAGCCTTTCTATCATCAAGGCCAAGGATGATCTCCCCAAATTCATATTCGTCCATAATTTTCTATTCCTATAGGATGTAGATTTGGTAAAAACGCTAAATTACCAAGTTTTTGGATTTCCTAATCCTTGTCAGGTTCCCTTTTCAAGACACAAATCGACATGACCGCCAAATGAGCACACTTTTTCAGAGGAATAATTTCACTCCTCTTTCTTCCCAAGTCCTTCACACTAATACATCCTCTTTCTTCCCAAGTCTTTCACACTTATACATTTTCAAAAACTTATACATTTCTTTTTACAAAGCCGCTTTTTGTAAACCTCTTTTCGTTTTCCGTCAATTTAGGTCACCAATATGCAATAGGTGAATTATTCATGTAATTTATGTGAATCTCTGTGTGATTTCAACAGCATGACATCAGAAACCCACCTTCCTATGCAATGGAAGTAAAGGAGATAGCCAAAATCAGAAGCCCATCTTCCTCACAAGATGCTGCCACAAAGCCAGCCGCATCAGTATAATCCAACCACTCGGGGTAAGCTCGGGGCTCGACGTCTGCCACCTCGATCTCCTACAAAAATCATAAGAAAAACGCTGGCTCTTCTTTCGACACACCACCCAATCCCTCACAACTGGTTACACTTGCGGCTCAGGCTCCGTCCTCGTGGGTTCGAAGACCAGAAAGTAGGAGTACAACCACACCTGCAAAAAGAGATAATAATGTCAAATATTGATCTTTCAATCACGTCAAGCAATTTCTAGCAATCCCCAACAGGAGTCACAGCTCTTGATGCGCCCTTTCCCTAGTAGAGTTCTACCTCAACATATGTTTCCCCAACGAGAGTCCGCCTAAAGACAGAGACAGATAGATTCTCGTATACGCCTTTACAACGGCTGGCGAGCTTCATCAAACGCCCTTTCAACGGCTGGCGAGCTTCATCACGCGCCCTTTCAACGGCTGGCGAGCCTCACTACGTGCCCTTTCAACGGTTGTCGAGTCTCATTACGCACCTTATGCCCTTTCAACGGCTGGCAAGCCTCATTACATATGCCCTTTCAACAGTTGGCGAGCCTCATTACGCATTCTATCCCCAGCGGGTGGCGACCTTCGTTACGCGCCATATTCAAACGGCTGGCGAGCCTCACATCGCACCTTATTCCGAATAAGAAGATGCTCAGGTATGACTCTTTCTCATAGCAGGCGAGCTTTCATACGTAGTATAATGGTCTTTAAACGACCTTCCGCGATGATCGAGAGACCTTAAAATGTTCCCGACGACAGGTCATTGGTTCAGACCCCTTGAACCGCCTCGCGTCGCCATAGTCGTCAGGTTGTAATCTTCGATTGACATGATGACTATACTTTGACTTTTGCCTTGTCCAAGCCTTAGTCAAAGTGGGGGCTCTGTAGATACCTCAGTTCTACACCTTCCGCCAACCACCCAGTGATGATTGGGCCGCATGTTGATATGCGAAATAATTTATGACAGTTCGTAAGTTTATCGTCAAGTGATAGCTCGAATACATGTGTCTACCCCTTGGTCATCATCTACATGCGGATACGGTCGTTTTGACAGTTATTATAGTTTATTTGGAGTCCGGGTCAAAAACCGCTTTATTTTCTATAAACCGTCTTTTAAAACCGAGTCTGAACGCTCGAGAATATTGCGGATATTTTAATATTTCAAAACTTATCGATTTTTGGTAAAATATATGTTGGAGTAAGTGTCCCCCACAATAGTGCATTTATATAATAAATATCATTTGGAATATACGTGGCATGATTAGTATATTTTTATACTCCACGTCAGTTGATTAACGTAAATCTGTAACGCTCAGCTGACTAGAGTTTGACGTTATTGTCGTTTGACGGCGGTGATCAACTGATTCCTTTAGGTCACACCAATAGGATGAGACCTAAACAGAAAACTAATTATATGTTAGGAACTCATTTCACTTATGTTTATTAGTCAATTATACGATAACTGACTGAATAAATTTTACGTCTTATTTTTAATAAGATTAAATAAGCAAGATTTAATTTAGTGATTATTCGTTAATCATTAAATTAGTTGAAGTTGTGCATATATTTTGAGGTAGAGGTAATTAGTTAATTACATTTACAAGGAATTGTAAAATAAATTAACTAGACATTGTGGGACCCATTATATATTGATATAATGGTAAAATATCAATTAAAAGTTAAGTATATAATTTGATTCATATAATTGTTATATGATCAAATTAACACTTAATTATACAAGATAATTAAGCATATGATTAATAAGTATTTGTGAGACAAATATCAAAAATCAAAATGGTCCATTATGGACTCAAGTGGACCGGTTTTGAGTAGAGAAAATCATTAGTGATTTTACTCTACCAATTCCACACTCCACCAATTAATAATGATATGTTATGACACATGATCATTATCAATTTCTAACCCACACTCAAGCTAATTGCATGTGAATTAAAGAAGAAGAAAAAATCACCCTTTTGGGGCTTGGTAGGTGCCGGCCAAATGCTTCTTTAAGAGCATTATGGTCGCTCAGTTTTCTTCTCTAATTCATTCACTTGCTTTCACATCTTCTCCTTACACAACCTCTCACTAAACTCTCTAAAACTAATATTCCTATTACTAGAGTAGTAATAAAAGTTATATTAGTTTCTTCTTATCTCTATATTTTTTCTAGTCTAAATTTATACTGATAGTTTGGGTTTAGTCTTGGGTGCAACAAGAAGGAGACATTCTACTTTGGAGGTTGTTTTATGGAGGATCATCCACTAATTACATGCTCATGAACAATAAGAAGGAGTTCTTATTGTGCCCTTATTAACCGAAAAAATCCAAATGTAAGGATGTTTTCATCTTATCTTATCTTTTATACTTTTATATTTGCATGCATGATAACTAGATCCTAAATCATTAAGTTAATGTAATTTAATGAATTAATTAGAGTAGTCTAATTAGAGGTCTAGGACTTTCATGTGGTATCAGAGCTCAATTGTTACATGCATGTTGATTTTAAGCATTAAAATCGAGTTATACGATAACTTGGGTAAAAATGAAAATTTTTGTTAAAAGTTGGTTTGCACAAATTTTTTTATTTTTATGCATACCTACTGACCTCAAAAAGGCTGTGGTCAAATTTGGTGATTTTAGGGATTAATTTGCTATTTATTTTGATTTATGGCCTCTATATCATGATTAATGTGCATTTTTATGGCCTCTATACCACCGTAGCTAATGACAAAGAGAATTTTTCTTTTGATCCTCATATTCACCATTTCAAATATCTCTTATGAAGAGTATATGAATAAGTCACACTTAGTCAAAAACGTTTTGATTTTGTTTTAGTGACGTTTTCTTATTACAACGGTGCATCAATCTTTTTGCTCCGACGAAAATTTTTATAACTTTTGGTATGTCGTCATAATGCTCCTTATCGAGCCTTACCTCAAAAGAGGCCAAATCAGTTGGGACGACTAGGTTAATCGATTTATTTAAAATCGTGAATAACCAAGTACCGTAGTCATTTCATGAAAGGTTTATCCTTTTTTGAAGGTAAAACCATGAATAAAATGAAGAAAAGTCTTCATTATATTTCTAATCTATTGGTCTAAATAGAGATTCATGAAAGTGAGTGGGAGCTCTAGGAAAGATGTTTTATTCTTGATTGTTAAGAACATGACGAGGTTCAAGAGTAGGTTGGCATGATGTTGGCACAAGGCGAGGGAAAAAGGCAAGTCTATTTTGAATAGTAAAGTCAAAACCCAAGCAAGGTGTCGAACCCAACTTTTGATGATTCTATTTTAAAGTGTAAGACACTAGAAAAGAATTTGCCCCAAGTTTTCTAAAGAGTTGGAAATTGGGTGTACTATTTTCACCAATAATATCTATATGATCGACATTTATTTAGCTAAAAAGCAAGTTATGGGTATTAGATACCCATTATGGTTTTCATCGATGTATTCAATGCATATAATAATGATTCGTGCGACGACTAGCCATGGTTGAATGTCGACCTACAAGGGAAATAGAACTATTGTAGTTTTATTTTTATAGAGACATATAAAAGTTATAATGTGATCAATCTAGTTTTGGATTTAGAGAAATACTTTAATAAAAGTTATTATGTACATGACCTCTAAATAAAGAATATAGTATCCACTTTAGTGTACGATACAAGTGTTTCACTTTTGTGAATGGAACAAGCGTTGTATCTTTTTATGCCTATACTTGGTAAATGGTTATCCCATACCAATCAAAGGTAATTATATTCTTGATCTAAACTAGAAATTACTTGTCATATGGATTGAAAAAGGCTCAAAATTGGTGACCCATATCTAATCTTAATTCTCGATTGTGTAGCACCCCTAAAACATTTGATTTTGAATCTTATAGTGTGTGCGAATCTTGTATTCAAGGCAAGATGATTCGTGCCCTTTTTATTGAAAAGGAAATCGAACTAGTAAGTTATTGGCCATATTAAATAAGAATATATGTGGTCCAATAACAATCACAACCAGAGATAATAATGACTACTTCAGTTTATTTACCGACGACTTAAGTAGATATTGTGATTGATTCTACTTAATGAGGTGCTAAGAGAAATCTTTGAAAAGTTCAAAGAGTTTCAATGTGAAGTAGTTAATCACCAATAGTATTAGATAGAGGACTTACGACCAAATCGTAAAAGAAATATCTAAGTATTGACTTTGATTTTCGCCAAAAGTAGTGTGAAATGGTTTCACAAGTTAACTTCTCTAACACACATTATTAGATAAGGTGTTGTTGCATAGAGAAACAGAACCTTATACGATATTGTCTGCTATTTCTTTTCCCACCATATTGAAGCACATTTAACCTTGGGCTTTTATTATTTTGTCTGCTATTTCTTTTCCCACCATATTGAAGCACATTTAAAACAGTCTGATTTTATTCTATATACGATATGGATGGGTAGCGTACCTATGTTGTAAGTTATCCGAATGAAACAAGTGCTCAATAAACCTACATTGACCACGAGAACAAAGCGTTTGTGACTCGTGATGCTGTCTTTCAATAAAAATACAATTTTTTGATATAACAGAGTGGGAGAAAATGTTTCAAGAGCCACAAACTGAGCATATGGTCCGAAAAAAAAAATTCCTCATTGCTTGTTCAGTAGTTGTTTCTTCGGAACCTAAGAGGTCAGGTGGGATTTTAATCTACTTTACTGAGATGAATTCTAATCTGTGACTTATAAGAGACTGTTTCTAGTCCCAATTTCTTGCCATGGCTTAGAGTCATGCGATTCGTAATGGACTCCATGCGTGCGTGATGGTCATGTATGTGACCTGGTAAAATTTACTTGAAGAAGTACGACCTCTTCAATGTAAATTATTTTTAAGATCGAAATTTGCATGGAAGAACATTAAAATGTTTTCAAAGATAAATTGGTAGGCAAAGAGTTTTGCACCAACCTTAATTCTTCGATCCATTCGAATATACTTAGCGATTACAATATTTCATAATAGTATGATGACGATTGGATCTCAAGAACCACCTTCATGACTACGATTCTAGAAGAGGTAGAATATTTTACTTCATGAATACGATTCTAGAAAAGGTAGAATATTTTATATATCCATCTGTGGGTTCGTAGATCCTAATTATGCAAGCTTAAGAGGATGTCTTAATTAAGCACTAAAGAGTTGGAATTAGTGTGACAATCATGTTGTAAAATATTTCTCGATATCTCGAGGAATTATGTTGATACATGAAGTTTAGTGGGAGTAATATGGTTTTCATCAGTCTTATATGTGGAGACATATTGATCATTTTAGATGATGGAAGATTTTGGAGAAGTAGAATACATCTTTTAGATATCTGAATTTATAGAGATAAATCTAAAAGGATATTAGTGTTAAGTCAAAATTCTTATATTGATAATATCTTTGACTAGTTCAAGGAAGTTGAACGCATGATAATTGATTCCTTTTGCTTCCGCTGCCGGATCAATTATATACGCTGTGATGTATACTCAATCTGACATTTAGCATGCTTTGAGCATGACGAATCATTTGCAATCAAATCCAAGTGAGAGTCACATGATAGCCATAAAGAACATCCTTAAGTACTTGCGAAGGACTAAAGATATGTTCCATGTGTTTGGAGTTTACAGTGAGTTGTGTGTAAGGGGTTACACAGACTTCAGTTTCCAAACTGATCAAAGTGATTTGAAATCACGAACTGGCTGTGTTTTGTAGAAGATTTATCTGTTGGAAGAGTTTCAAGCAGAAAAGACTATTGGAAAGGTTCCAAGTAGAAGTGACATTTTCAAATATAAATGTCATGCATCCGCGGGAAGTGTTCGAGGCAGTTTATCATTGCGGATTTCACAACGGAAATGGAGTATATTGTATCATATGATGATGCATATAAAAGTAGCTTGGATTCGACAATATTGGAGGGACTAGAAGTAGTTCCTATAGTTGTATATCCTATGATACTGGTAAAACAGTGGGAGCTACCTTTAGGCCAAGAGTCCTAAGTCTAGATTCAAACCTAGACACGTACTCAGAAAGTTTTATATAATATGAGATTACGTAGACAAAGACAAATAGCAATCAGAACGATGGGAAAGATGCAAGTATTGCTAATCCATTAGCCATACCTTTTAGAGGCTGAACATGATAGTCATGTCATTTCAATGGGCATTGAAATATGTACCTGAATTGGTAGAGATTATGAGATATGAAAATATTGATAGCGTATCAATTTTTCCAAATATTTGATAATCGCATTCATTGTTAGAGTTTCATTAAAAACTCCTTTATTTAGTTTGACTAAATTTTAATACTTTGTTTATCCGAATTGGTTGAAAGAAAGGTTGAACCCAATTCAAGTGAACATGATGAACTTAGTGTTTTGTCCCTAGTCACTCATTTGAGGTGACCTCTCAAAGTGACTAGATTGTAAGTCGATCGATGGTTGGTTCAGCACCATGGGGTCATGGAGATAACTGGTCGTTTACATAGACAGACTGTTGAGATACTCTGTCGGCCAGTGACTATAATAGAGTCCCTTATCAAACTTTTTTAAGCCTAGTCGTGGCATGAAAGAGATCTCTGGTAGACTTTGGTTTTTGTCCTAGGTCGTGCCATGAAAGGAGGTCAATGGACATCTTCTGGGTCATGGTGATCTGCATACAGTGTAAGATGGGTCAACAAGAATGTCCACCCACGTTGGGTATTAACATCTTCGGGCCACTTGAGGAGTAGTAACTGGAAATGCGTGGCCATGCTCGGAAGAGATCTCTGGTAGATTTTCCGGTCAGACAGTTGCTCTCCCAGATCGAGAAAACCACTATATTTATAATTTTCAATTGCAAGTGCGACCTATAAGACACCTTGCAATGAGTGGGAGGATGTGACACAAAAGAGACAAGAGAGTTGGTAACACACAACTTGTCGAGACAAGTGGGAGATATTGTTGGAGTAGGAGTCCTCCGCAATAGTGTTGCTACAGGCACAACTTGTATCGGAAAAGTGGGAGATTGTTGGAGTAAGTGTCCTCCACAATAGTGCATTTATATAATAAATCTCATTTGGAATATACGTGGCATGATTAGTATATTTTGATACTCCACGTCAGTTGATTAACGTAAATAGGTATCACTCAGCTGACTAGAGTTTGACGTTATTGTTGTTTGACGGCGGTGATCAATTGATCCCTTTAGGTCACACCTATAGGTTGAGACCCAAACAGAAAACTAATTATATGTATACGATACAGTTTAATTAGTCCTGTACATATATATTTGATATATGTTTGGTTACGAGAGTTATTTATTGGGAATTGAGTTAGGAACTCATTTCACTTAAGTTTATTAGTCAATTATACTATTACTGACTGAATAAATTTTACCTCTTATTTTTAATACGATTAAATAAGATTTAATTTAGTGATTATTCGTTAATCATTAAATTAATTGAGGTCGTGCATATATTTTGAGGTAGAGGTAAATTAGTTAATTACATTTACAAGGAGTTGTAAAATAAATTAACTAGACATTGTGGGACCCATTATATATTGATATAATGGTAAAATATCACTTAAAAGTTAAGTATATAATTTGATTCATATAATTGTTATATGATCAAATTAACACTTAATTATACAATATAATTAAGCATATGATTAATAAGTATTTGTGAGACAAATATCAAAAATCAAAATGGTCCATTATGGACTCAAGTGGACCGGTTTTGAGTAGAGAAAATCATTAGTGATTTTACTCTTCCAATTCCACACTCCAATTAATAATGATATGTTATGACACATGATCATTATCAATTTCTAACCCACACTCAAGCTAATTGCATGTGAATTAAATAAGAAGAAAAATCACCCTTTTGGGGCTTGGTAGGTGCCGGCCAAATGCTTCTTTAAGAACATTATGGTTGCTCATTTTTCTTCTCTAATTCATTCACTTGCTTTCATATCTTCTCTTAACACAACCTCTAACTAAACTCTCTAAAACTCATATTCCTATTACTAGAGTAGTAATAAAAGTTATATTAGTTTCTTCTTATCTCTATATTTTTCTAGTCTAAATTTATAGTGATAGTTTGGGTTTAGTCTTGAGTGCAACATGAAGGAGACCTTCTACTTTGGAGGTTGTTTTATGGAGGATCATCCACTAATTACATGCTCAAGAACAATAAGAAGGAGTTCTTATTGTTCCCTTATTAACCGAAAAAATCCCAATGTAAGGATGTTTTCGTCTTATCTTTTCTTTTATGCTTTTATATTTGCATGAATGATAACTAGATCCTAAATCATTAAGTTAATGTAATTTAATGAATTAATGAGAGGAGTTTAATTAGAGGTCTAGGACTTTCACTATATCCGTATTTTAGTTAGAAAGAATTCGAAATCTACCGCAATTACATAATAGAAACGCGAAAATCTTTCTTTCAAAGAAGGAAATCAAATTTTTTCAAATTTTTTTGGATTTTTGAATGATATTAAATGCAAAATAAAACATGTTTTTGGATTTTTTTCAAAAATAAAAAAATAAAAAACTATGAAAATAGTTTCCCATCCCCCACATAGGAACAAACATTGTCCTCAATGTATGAAATAGGATTATTGAAAGTAAAGAAATACATGTTTTTGGGTTTTTGAATGATTTTCTAAAAGGAAAGAACATGTTTTTGGTTTTTTAAATATTTTGAAAAATAAAAAACTTGTTTTTGGGGTTTTTGTTTTTTTTTGATGAATATTCACAATATGAACAATATATACAAGAGGGTTAGTTATGCAAAAGAACTAATTCTAAATGAAATGCATGAACTAAATAATATTCCTAAAGCTAAATTCAAAATGATATAATACAAAGTGCATGATCTAAGTAAATGCAAGCTAAACTATTTGCTAATCTAGAGTCTCGTTGTGGTGGTAAGGTGCATAAATGCAATGCCCCTCATAGGGGTACCTCCCACAAGAAAGTCCAGTGTGCCATATCGGAGTCTCGTCGTGGCGGTATCATGCATAAATGCAATGCCCCTCATGGGGGTACCAACCACGGGAAAGTCTAAAAAAGACACCTACAAAAAAAATAACTACGTGATGCATGAAAAGTAGCTAAATGCAAAGGTTGTTTGTCAATTTGGATTTTTCAACTAGGAGCAAAATATTGGTGTCCGATGGGATGGAAACCCGCCTCCAATGTTGCCGAGGCCAACCAACACAACACAAACATTACAAGTTAGAGAAACAATTAATATCAATCATAGAGAGGAGAGGAGGAGACACACACTAGAGGGGAGGGGGTAGATGCTAAACAAGCCACCTAGACACCACTCCGACTCTACCAATTATCAAACAAAAAACAAAACCTCCTCAAAAGGTCCCCAAATCATCCTCATCACCACCACCACCCTCTTCCTGATTCCCTTGGTCTCCCCCGGTCTCCATGCCGCTACCCCCTCCTCGGTTTCCATGGTTGGGAAACAAAAAATCGGGTTGTGCCCAGCTTGGCAAAAAACCGTTAAGGTCAATGTACCCTTCGTTAGCCAGCAAAGAGTAGTTGGGGTAGGAGGCATAATAATTATTAACCCGGTCTTCATGCATGTTCAAATGCATGTTCTGCATTAGACCGGTCAGGTAGTCGCCCTGGGGAGAGATGGTAGGGTCGGGGTGAACATACCCCTAGTAGTCAAAGGGGTAGGGGGGAATATTCACATAACTGGGTGGGGGGTAAGGTGCATGCAAATGTGGTAAGGGGAAAGGGGGAACATGCAAAGTCACTTGGGGTGCACTATGACTCGGTCTAGATGTGGGTCGGGGTCGAGGCTGCTGGGAAGACTCTCCCTCCTCCCTAACACCACTAGAAGTGGCTCTACCACCTGCCATCGTCACCGGTAGCAGGTAGCAGGGTCGCCTCTCCATAGTGTTATCCCTAGGTGAAAAAGGTGGGAGTCTATGACAAGGTAGGTAAAAAGGGGTTGCATCCTTGATCACCCAAAGAAAACTCCTTTCCCGGTCAAGCCTAATCCAATTTGAGTGGATTAGGGAAGTCTCGTCCAGAAGTGTCCCCCCGGTCAAAGCCTCGTACGTCCCATCACTGTTAAATCACGGTGAAAGTACTTAGCCAGAAATGTAACCAAACCCCCCATGACCACCGTCTGTCTACGTGCTACAGTGGTCCTACCCAACTTCCTCCACCTCCTATAAATTTCATTCATCAGGGGGAAGGTGAAGGTATCCCTAGACCCTTGCACATTCAAGTGCGACTCTAAGAGGGTCAAGTCAAGCTGGGTGAGGTTGTTCGGCTCCTGCCGACCTAGGAAGGTGCCTGACACTAACCTGTGCCAAAAACGGGGCACAGGGTGGTGAATTAAGAGGGCCATCCAAAGCGGGCCCAAATCATATCCCTTTGGCTCTACAGAATCCCTTCTAGAAGGGTAATCTAACCCCAGAATGGCATCAAATTCATCTATAGGGACGACATGCGAATTATTGGCAAGACGGAAATAAAAACACGGTCTATTCGCAGCATTTACACAACTATTCAGACTACTTAAAAATTCTAGCGTGAGACTCCGGTAGGAGAGCTCATGCATAGAGTATAAAGTAGCTATACCTGAGACTGCGAAAAAATTCCGCATGCGTTCTGGAGTGTAAACTACTAAGGTTTACAAGTTTAATGAATGGTTGACTAGGCTTACTCAAACTGAGACAATTTCAAACAGAAATGGATGTTGTTTTAGAGAGGGTGACTTGTCTCAACTGAAAACTCAATGATATGACTTAGAGAAACTCCCCTACAGCAAGGCACAAGAGAAGGGACTCAAAGACTAGTTTTGAGACAAGTTTAAAGTGTTACAGCAAAGCACAAACACCCTAGACTAGACTCAAACAGCAAGCAAGCTAATCACAGCAAGGCACAGATTTAACTTGACTCACAAAGCAAGACACTGATCAAACACCTTAAAGATGTATCAGGCTTGACTCAAACTACTGCTCTTAGCACAAGTTTGAAAGATTTGAGGGATTTCTCAAAGTTAATTCATTCATAAATTCTGCTTGAAACAACATACAAAGACCTCCTTATATAGGGAGGCTGATACTTTGTGAACCATTGGATGTACATATCATCCAAGGGCCAACTTAGGATCTAAACTACTACAACAGACACTAATTAAGAGTCTCATAATAGGACGAGCTCAAAAACTATAAAGTACAGACATAAGACACAAAAACAGACTGAACAAAAAGCAAATAAAGCAGTTTTTGGAGTTTTCCTGAAATGGAAATCTGTTGCTCTGGTTGTCTTGCTGCCTTGCCTGGGTGTCTTGTTGCTCCTTGGGACTCTCTACTCTAATTATAACTTAGATAAACCTGCCTTGGATGAGGACAAGTTGACTTAAACAAAAAGGAAAGCCACAATCTGAACTTGTACTTTCCCTGCTTTAATGTTTACTGACTCTAGCTTGGGGTGCTTGTTACTTGAACTTTTGCTAGACTTCAAAAGGGGTTATCCTGGACAAACTTGTAGTTTAGGGGGTTGGCTTGATGGTAGGTCATGGTGGGGGTGGTTGGATGCCCTGGTGTACCTCCTAGGTGCAGGGTTTGCTGATTGGTCTGCCTGGTCCTTAATGGCTCTGTTTCTGTCTTGTGTGGGTAATGTGAGTTGTGTTGGGGCTTGGCATGGCTTGCTGAGCCCTGGACTGTCTTCATCACTGGTGTGGCTTGGCCTGGCTTGATCTTGGCTTGTCATGGCTTGGTGTTTGGACCTTGTAACTCGAGCTTCCATCCGAGGGGGTCTTGGGGTTATGCTTGTGTCTTGATCATCAAGGCCCCTTGGGTAAGCTCCTGCTGCAGCCTCCCCAGGTTGAAAAAGGCTTGACCTCAAGCATGTGTCTTCCTCTCCCTCAGAGTCTTCATAGAAGGGACTAAGATCTCCAACATTGAATGTCCCATGAACTGCATAATCTCCTGGTAAATCGATTCTGTAGGCATTAGGTCCTATCTTTTCTATGACTTGAAAGGGACCATCTGCTCTTGGCTCTAGCTTATTCTTTCTCTTGAAAGGGAACCTTTCTTTCCTTAGGTTGATCCACACTAAGTCTCCTGGTGCAAAGTCTTTCTTGGCTTTAGGGACCTTGGCATTCTTCTTGTATAGATCATTGGTTTTCTCAATTTGTTTTCTAACTGACTCATGGAGTTTTAGCATTTGTTCCACCCTTTTCTTGGCATCATAGTGGATCTTTGACCTGCACACATTAGACAAATTCAAAGGCATTAAGGGGTTAGTACCATAGACCACTTCAAAGGGGGAGTGGCCTGTGGCTGCTGATGGAGCTCTATTGAAAGAGAACTCTGCTTGAGCCAGCTTCAAGTCCCAATCCTTGAGAGGTTTGCTGACTATACACCTCAAGATCCTTCCCAAGGTCTTGTTGTTCACCTCAGTTTGGCCATCTGTTTGAGGATGATGGGAGGTACTAAACAACAACCTAGTGTTAAGCAGCTTCCACAATGTTCTCCAGAAATGATTCATAAACATTGTGTCTCTGTCAGATACAATAGTTCTTGGAACTCCATGTAACCTCACCACCTCATCAAGGTATAGCTCTACTACACTCACAGCATCCTCAGTTTTCTTACAAGCAATGAAATGTGCCATCTTGCTGAACCTATCCACAACCACCATGATAGAATCTTTCCCTCTTGTTGTTCTAGGCAATGCTACTATGAAATCCATGCTTACATCTTCCCAAGGCCTACATGGGACAGTTAGGGGGGTGTAAGGCCCTGCTTGAAATGAACTCTTGGCCTTTTCACAAACTCCACACCTTCTGAGCACTATTTGGACCTCTCCCATCATCTTAGGCCAGTAGAATTGATCCTGCAGTATGTCCACACTTTTATGAACCCCAAAGTGTCCTCCAAGGCCACTTCCATGCACTTCCTTGATCAATAGACTCCTATAAGACCCTCTGGGAACACAGAGTTTGTTTCCCTTGAACAGGAATCCATTTTGTAGAGTGTAGGGTGAATCAATGATCTTTGTACCCTCTTTCTGTGCTAACCAATCTTCTGCAAAGTCTGGATCTTCTTAATACATGTCCTTCATGAATTCAAAGCCAAGAACCCTTTGCTCCATGGTTGATAGCAGAGTGTACCTCTTAGACAATGAATCAGACACCACATTTTGTTTGCCCTCTTTGTATTTGCTAGAAAAGGTGAATGACTGGAGGAACTCCACCCACTTAGCATGCCTATGACTGAGCTTATGCTGGCCTCCTATGTACTTCAATGCCTCATGATCAGAGTGTAAGACAAAAGGCTTGGGCTTCAGGTAATGACTCCAATGCCTCAGAGCTCTGACAAGAGCATAGAACTCTTTGTCATATGTAGAATAGCTCAGCTTAGCTCTACTTAGCTTCTCACTGAAATAAGCTACAGGTTTCTTCTCTTGGATAAGGACAGCTCCAATTCCTACTCCACTTGCATCACATTCAACATCAAATAGGCTGTTAAAGTCTGGCAACCTGAGGATAGGTGCACTGCACAAGAGTTTTTTCATTTGTTTGAAAGCCTACAAAGCATTCTCAGTCCAAGTGAACTCTCCCTTCTTCATGCATTCAGTGAGGGGTGCTGCAATGGTGCTGAAATTCTTAATGAATCTTCTGTAGAAGGATGCTAAACCATGGAATCCTCTTACTTCTGTGATGTTCCTAGGAACAGGCCAAGACTAGACAGCAATGATCTTATCTAGATCAACTGAAATGCCTCTACCAGACACCATATATCCTAGAAACTTGATTTCCTCAGTCATGAAGGTGCATTTCTCAAGCTTTCCAAAGAGCTTACTCTCCTTAAGTATTTCAAACACAGTCTCAAGGTGCCTCAAGTGATCATCCTTGCTCTTGCTGTAGATGAGAATATCATCAAAGTAGACCACCACAAATCTCCCTAGGCAAGGCCTAAGCACTTATGTCATTAATCTCATGAAGGTACTTGGGGCATTTGACAGGCCAAAGGGCATGACAAGCCACTCATAAAGGCCATGCTTTGTTTTGAAGGCTGTCTTCCACTCATCTCCTTCCCTGATCCTCAATTGATGGTAACCTTGCCTCAAATCAATCTTAGAAAAGAACCTTGAACCACTCAGCTCATCCAACATGTCATCAAGCCTAGGTATAGGGAACCTGTACTTGACTGTGATGTTATTGATAGCCCTGCTATCTATGCACATCCTCCAAGTCCCATCCTTCTTAGGAACCAACAATGCAGGCACAACACAAGGGCTTAATGACTCCCTTACAAACCCTTTACTCATCAACTCTCCAACTTGCTTCTGCAGCTCTTGTGTAGCCTTAGGATCACATCTATAGGCTGGTCTATTAGGTAGTACAGACCCTGGCACAAGGTCTATCTGGTGTTCAATTCCTCTTAAAGGGGGTAAGCCATCAGGAAGTTCCTCTGGGAACACTTCCTTGAACTGATCAATGAGGGGCTTAACTTCTGCAGGGATTACCTTAGACTCCCCTTCCTGAACTTCCTTTGATAGCAGCATCAATATAGGTTGCTCTTCAGTACATTCTTTGACCATTGCTGATTCAGATAGAAACAAGACTCCACTAAAATCTTCAGCCATACTAGGACTCCCATAACTCTTCTGATGAGGTGGCAAAGGGGCCAATGTCACCTTCCTACTTCCATGCTTGAAGGAGTAGGTGTTGCTTCTTCCTTGGTGTATGTAGCTTTTATCAAACTCCCATGGTCTTCCTAATAATAAGTGACAGGCATCCATTGGAACCACATCACACAGAACCTCATCTCTGTACACACTTCCAATGGAGAACGGAACCATACATTGCTTATCCACCTTAACCTCTGCTCCCTTACTCAGCCATCTCAACTTATAGGGGTGAGGGTGCTCTTGAGGGTTTAGCTTCAACTTGTCAACCATAGTAACTGAGGCCACATTGGTACAGCTTCCTCCATCTATGATGAGGTTACAAACCCTTCCTTGTATGGTACATCTGCTCCTAAACATGAGGGACCTTTGATCCTCCTCCAAAGGTATCTGTTGTGAGTGCATTACCCTCCATAGAACCAAGTTGTGGCCTGTGTCAGGGAGTGCCACTATTGCCTCCTGATTAGGCTCTTCCTCCTCACTCACCACTTCTTCAACCTCAGGTTCATCCCTCTCATACTCAACTAGACCTTCCTTTTCCCAAGTCTCAACCTCCATTATAGTTAAGGTCTTCTTAGAAGGGCAATCCTTCCTGAAATGTCCATAGCCTTGACATTGGAAGCACCTAATTCTGTTCTCAGTCAATGAAGTGCTTGGCTTTTGACCCATGATGCCCTTTCCCTTGTCTAAGGTAGGTGGGGGTGCTGTCTTAGGGGTATCCATGGTTATCAACCCACTATAAGGTCTGGTTTGAAAAGGCCTAACAGGTTTTGGTGTAACAGGCTTAGTCTTCCCTATCTTTTCAATTCTCAGAGATAAGTTGACAACATCATCAAATGACCACAGAGGTTGCATCCTAACCTTGTTAGCAATGTTCTTATCTAGACCCTCTAAGTACCTAGCAATCCTTTGCTCAGGTTTCTCATTTATATCACACTGCAAGGTGAGTTGTTCAAACTCTCTTAGATAAGATTCAACAGGTTTGTCTCCTTGTTTCAACTTAGACAATTTGATAAACAGATCCTGGGTGTAATCCTTAGCAACAAACTTGTCTAACAGTTTCTTTTTCAGTTTAGTCCAAGACTTGATGGGTTCTTTCCCTTCCCTAGCCCTTAACCCTTTCATGGTTCATACCAAAGGGAAGCATACCCTTTCAGTTTAAGGATGGCTACTTTAAAAGACTTAGAATCATTATATCCTTTGTACTCAAAGATCCTTTCTACTTCTCTTAACCATTCTAACAAATCATCAGGATTAAGACTACCAGAAAACTCAGGGATGTCTACCTTAAGATGCTTGTCTATGTGCCTGTGAATGGAAGCCCTGCTCCTTGTTGAGTCATCTGAGTCTGGATACTCTTCATCATCAGGTGGCCTTCCTCTGCCTCCTCCTTGGCCTCTTCCACGTCCTCTGCCTCTTCCTCCAGCAAACAACTGGTTGCCTATTACCTGATCCAGGGCTCTGGTTAGGGTGGTTACAATCCCAGCCAGGTCCTCCATCTTTGCTTCTACTCCTGCTAGTCTCTCTTCACTCATTGGGCTATTTTTGTGTTTTTAAATGTAGTTAGGGAAAATGAACTCACTAAGACTCTCAACCAAAGCTCTGATAACCAATTTGGAGTGTAAACTACTAAGGTTCACAAGTTTTAATGAATGCTTGACTAGGCTTACTCAAACTGAGACAATTTCAAACAGAAATGGATGTTGTTTTAGAGAGGGTGACTTGTCTCAACTGAAAACTCAAGGATATGACTTAGAGAAACTCCCCTACAGCAAGGCACAAGAGAAGGGACTCAAAGACTAGTTTTGAGACAGGTTTAAAGTGTTACAGCAAAGCACAAACACCCTAGACTAGACTCAAACAACAAGCAAGCTAATCACAGCAAGGCACAGATTTAACTTGACTCACAAAGCAAGACACTGATCAGACACCTTGAAGATGTATCAGGCTTGACTCAAACTACTGCTCTTAGCACAAGTTTGAAAGATTTGAGGGATTTCTCAAAGTTAATTCATTCATAAAAGTCTGCTTGAAACAACATACAAAGACCTCCTTATATAGGGAGGCTGATACTTTGTGAACCATTGGATGTACATATCATCCAAGGGCCAACTTAGGATCTAAACTACTACAACAGACACTAATTAAGAGTCTCATAATAGGACGAGACTCAACAACTATAAAGTACAGACATAAGACACAAAAACAGACTGAACAAAAAGCAAATAAAGCAGTTTTGGAGTTTTCCTGAAATGGAAATCTGTTGCTCTGGTTGTCTTGCTGCCTTGCCTGGGTGTCTTGTTGCTCCTTGGGACTCTCTACTCTAATTAGGACTTAGATAAACCTGCCTTGGATGAGGACAAGTTGACTTAAACAAAAAGGAAAGCCACAATCTGAACTTGTACTTTCCCTGCTTTAATGTTTACTGACTCTAGCTTGGGGTGCTTGTTACTTGAATTTTTGCTAGACTTCAAAAGGGGTTATCCTGGACAAACTTGTAGTTTAGGGGGTTGGCTTAATGGTAGGCTATGGTGGGGGTGGTTGGGATGCCCTGGTGTACCTCCTAGGTGCAGGGTTTGCTGATTGGTCTGCCTGGTCCTGAATGGCTCTGTTTCTGTCTTGTGTGGGTAATGTGAGTTGTGTTGGGGCTTGGCATGGCTTGCTGAGCCCTGGACTGTCTTCCTCACTGGTGTGGCTTGGCCTGGCTTGATCTTGGCTTGTCATGGCTTGGTTTTTGGACCTTGTAACTCGAGCTTCCATCTGAGGACCCGCTGCCTCTCCTCCTCTTTGTAGCTCGTCCTGCTGCCGCCTTGTCCTACCATTGTTGTCTTAAAGCAAGCTTTTCCCAAAAACAAATTGCTAAAAAAGAAGCTTCTAAAAACGATTAAGAACACTAGAAAAACCTTCAATTGCCCCAAAACAACTTTCTATTGAAGTAGAAAGCTAAAAAACTAACCCAAAAAGATGATCCCCAATTTCGGATTTTTCAAAACCTAGGGTTGAAAATCGATTTTTTTGAGTTTTTTGGTGTTTGTAAGGCTAAAAAATGGTTCTTAATGTGTTAATAATTGAAGAAGAAGACTTTTTGTGACAATTTGGGGAAGATTTGAGGGAGTTTGGTGAAGATTTGAAGGAGTTTGGAGTTTTTTAGTGAGATAAGTGTTTGTGAGATGTGTTTGTATGGTTGTTGAAGAAGATGAGGAAAGATAAGAAGAAGATAAGAAAAGATTGAAGGAAATCACGGCTCATAAGGTTTCACGACCGTGAAAAGGAGCTCACGACCGTGAAAGACAAGTCACGACCGTGAGATGAAGGGTCACGACCGTGACTTAAATTTGCAAAGTTACTGCATTATTTGGCAACATCTCACGACCGTGAAATAAACTTCACGACCGTGAGATGGGTTTCACGGTCGAGAAACTGGGTTTCTCGTGATTCCTTTGCTTTGCTTCCATTTTCACGGACGTGAAGCCTTTCTCACGACCGTGACTCGTCTTTGTTCGACTTTTTGCTCCAAAATCTTCACTCTTTGCTCGATTTTCGCTTCTCCATTATCGTTCTTCCATATTTCCTTCATTTCAACTTACGAAAACAATTCACAACACATTAAATCCCTCCCTCACACTCTCATTGATAAAAATTGTACTTAAAATTTACAAAATTAACTAAGTAATGGGAAATTGATTTAATTAATGATTCAATTGGTCAAACAAAAATTCGACCTCATTATTGTCAATTTAATCAATTTCCATGCAAACTAATATCTATCAAGCATTAGTAAGATGAGTTAGAATTATATACAAATTTGTGATTCTTGGGGGACTTCACAAAACCCGTTCTTGTTCAAGAATTAATGAAGAGTAGTCGGCTTGAGGTACAAAGCCTCGACTACCCCGATGAGAGAACCTTCCTTGTAGAGCTTGATTCGTTGCCCATTCACTTTGAATCTTTGGCCATCTTTGCTTGCCAACTCAAAGTCCCCATATTTCCCTACCTCGGTGATCAAGAATGGTCCCGACCACCGGGATTTGAGCTTCCCGGGAAATAGCTTGTACCTTGAGTTGAATAGAAGAACCTTGTCTCCACATTAGATATCCCTTTTGAGGATCTTCTTGTCGTGAATGAGTTTGGTCTTCTCCTTGTAAGATTGGGCATTTTCATAAGATTTGAGGCGGAACTCCTCAAGCTCTTGTAATTGGAGTAATATCTTGTCACCGCTCAATTTTGCATCAAGATTTAGTTCTTTGATCGCCCAATATGCCTTGTATTCGAGCTCTATGGGCAAATGGCAAGACTTGCCATACACCAACTTATAAGGCGACATTCCAATAGGAGTTTTGAATGCCGTCCTATATGCCTATAATGTGTCGTCGATCTTTGAACTCCAATCTTTACGGTGCTTTGAGACCACTTTTTCAAGGATAGATTTGATTTCTTTGTTGGAGATTTCGACTTGCCCACTTGTTTGGGGATGATACCCCAAACCGGTACGGTGATGAACACCATATTTAAGAAGTAGTGAGTCAAGTCGTTTTTCATGAAAGTGCTTTCCTCCATCACTTATTAAAGCTCTAGGTACTCCAAACCGGGGGAAAATGATCTTCTTTAGGAAATTGATGACAACTTTGGCATCGTTGGTAGGGGAAGCCACCGCCTCAACCCATTTGGACACGTAGTCTACGGCCACTAGAATGTACCTATTTCCTCTTGAAGAAATAAAGGGGCCTTGATAGTCTATTCCCCACACATCAAACACTTCCACCTCAAGAATCCCCCTTTGGGGCATCTCATTCCTCCAAGAAATGTTGCCGGTGCATTGACAAGCATCGCAACATTGGACAAAGTGCTTAACATCATGGAACATAGAGGGCCAAAAGAACCCGGATTGAAGTATTTTAGCAACGGTCTTGCTTGCCCTATGGTGCCCTCCATAAGGAGAGGAGTGGCATCCTTTCATGATTTCTTCATACTCCCATTGTGGAACACATCTTCTATACATCCCATCACCACACTCCTTGAACAATAAAGGATCATCCCAAAAGTATCTCCTAGCTTCAAATAGAAACCTCTTCTTTTGATTGTGGTTGATGCCCGGTGGAAGAACACCACCTACAATGTAGTTGGCAAAGTCCGCAAACCAAGGTGCTTGATTTTGGATTGTTTCATTAATTGCAAAAAGAAAATCATCCGGGAATGAATCATTGATAGGCATGTCATCTTTACTTCCATCATAGCATAGCCGGAACATGTGGTCCGCCACCGCATTTTTCGCACCCTTCTTATCTCTTATCTCCAAATCGAATTCTTGTAAGAGAAGGATCCATCTAATGAGGCGGGGCTTAGCTTCTTTTTTGGCAAGAAAATATTTGAGTGCGGCATGGTCCGTATACACAATTACTTTGGAGCCAATCAAGTATGAACGGAACTTATCAAGAGCAAAAACAATGGCAAGAAGCTCTTTTTCCGTTGTTGCATAGTTGACTTGTGCTTCATCAAGGGTCTTGCTTGAATAGTAAATGGCATGCAAAGCTTTATCCTTCCGTTGGCCAAGAACCGCGCCAACGGCATAATCGCTTGCGTCGCACATTACCTCAAATGGCAATTCCCAATCCGGGGATTGCATGACCGGAGCCAAAATAAGAGCTTCCTTTATCCTAACAAATGCCTCAACACACTCATTAGTAAAATGGAAAGGGGTATCCTTCAGGAGAAGTTGTGTAAGTGGTTTAGCAATTTTGGAGAAGTCCTTGATGAACCGGCGATAAAAGCCGGCATGACCAAGGAAGCTTCTCACCCCTTTGAGATTTGAAGTTGGGGGTAATTGCTCAATCACTTCCACCTTTGCTCTATCAACTTGGATACCCTTTTCCGAAATGAGATGACCAAGAACTACCCCTTCATTAACCATGAAGTGGCATTTCTCCCAATTCAAAACAAGACTCACTTCTTCACATTTTTGCAACACCAAGGACAAATTATGCAAGCACAAATTAAAATCTTTCCCATACACACTAAAATCATCCATAAAAAATTCCATGATAGATTCAATGTAATCGGAAAAAATGCTCATCATGCATCGTTGGAATGTAGCCGGGGCATTGCAAAGGCCGAAAGGCATTCTCCTATAGGCAAAAGTGCCTTAAGGGCATGTGAATGTGGTCTTATATTGGTCAATCGAGTCAATTGGGATTTGGAAGAATCCCGAATATGCATCTAAATAGCAAAAATACTTGTTTGAGGCAAGTCTTAATAAGAGTTGATCAATGAAGGGAAGGGGGAAATGATCCTTTCTTGTTGAGGCATTCAACCTCCTATAGTCTATGCACATTCTCCATCCCGTCACTAACCCAGTGGGCACTAGTTCATCTTTATCATTCTTCACTACCGTGGTGCCACCTTTCTTTGGCACCACTTGCACGGGGCTAACCCAATCGGAGTAAGAGATTGGGTAGATGATCCCGGCATCAAGTAGATTCATGACTTCACCTTTGACAACCTCTTGCAAGGTGGGGTTTAGTCTTCTTTGGGGTTGCCTTCTTGGCTCATGGTCATCTTGCATATGAATTCTATGCATACACAATTCGGGGCTAACCCCCTTCAAGTCATCCAAGCTATAACCAATAGCTTTTTCATGTTTTATCAACACACACAACAATTCATTCAATTGATCATCATCAAGGTTAGCATTTACAATTACCGGTTTGCACTTCGACTCATCAAGATAAGCATATACTAAGTTAGAAGGAAGGGGTTTAAGAGAAGGAGCTTGTACCTCTACCGCAATATCTACCGCACAAGAGGTTTGGATGATAGACTCAAGTCTTAAGAGTTGTTGTTCATCAAGCTCTTCTCCTTCCAAAGTTGCTTCAAGTAAGTCGAACTCAAACCCATGTAGCTCCTCCATGATATCCCTTGGCTCCAAAGTCAAGATAGCCTCCAAAGGGTCCCTCATAAGGAAGCTAGGTGTAACTTCTTCAACAAAGGCATCAATGATATCAATGAAATAGCATGCTTCACCAAGATTTGGAGCTTTCATGGCATTTTTCAAGTTGAATGTAATTTTCTCATCTCCCACCTCAAGAGTTAGCCTCCCGTGTTTCACATCAATCACCGCTCCGGCGGTGTGCAAGAATGGCCTCCCGAGAATAATGGGGATTTGAGAATCCTCCGCCATATCAAGAACAATGAAGTCCACCGGCATGAAAAACTTCCCAATTCAAACCGGGACATCTTCTAATACACCCAAAGGTTGCTTTGTAGATCGGTCCGCCATTTGAAGTGTGATGTTTGTGCATTTAAGTTCCCCTATCCCAAGTTTCTCACAAATAAAGTATGGCATCACACTCACACTAGCTCCCAAATCACACAAGGCCTTGTCAATGGTTATGTTGCCTATGGTGCATGGGATGGAGAAACTACCCGGATCTTTCAATTTTGGAGGGGTTGGGTTTTGTAGAAATGCACTACATTCACCGGTGAATGCCACGGTTTCGACTCCACTCAATGACTTCTTCCTTGTAAGGATGTCCTTCATAAATTTTGCATAGGCGGGGATTTGAGTGATGAGGTCGGTGAAAGGAATGGAGACCTCCAAGTTCTTGACAATTTCCATGAACTTGCCCAATTGCTTGTCAAGTTTTGTTTTGGCTTGTCTAGAAGGAAAAGGTAGCCTTATCACAATAGGCACCTCAACCTTCTTGTTCGTTGTTATCACATCATCATTCTTTTCGACAACAACTTGCTCACTTGAAGAGCACTCTTCCTCCTTGTCATCCAATTCAACAACCTCAATTTCAATTGGTCCACCATCTTCCACTTTGTCTCCCTCACCATTATCATCTTCAATTGGCATTCTTGGTCCCTCATAACTCTTTCCACACCTCAAATGTATGGCATTGGCGGTTTCATTTCTAGGTGGGTTACCTTGAGGAGGTAATTGACCCTTTCCCCTAGAGGAACTCCCCGAGGCTATTTGGGTCACTTGAGTTTCAAGCATTTTATTGTGGGCAAGGATGTTATTGATGATAATATCTTTGGCTTGGTTATCTTTTTGCAATTGGAGAATCGCTTTGTGAATGTCCAAGTTTGGATCTCCAACTTGTGGTTGCATGGGAGGTTGATTTTGTGGTGGTGGGTTGTATTGATTTTGGTTGTATTGTGCTTGATTGTAGGAAGGTTGGTTTTGATTGTATTGTTGTCTTTGAAAGTTTTGTTGGTTGTTTCTCATGGGTGGGGCAACATATGGTTGTGGTTGAGGGTTTTGAACATTTTGGCTTTTGTATGAGAGATTTGGGTGATTTTTGTGTTCTCATTGTAGAAGTTGGAGTAGGGGGTTCCTTGCCTATAAGATTGAAAGGCATTCACTTGTTCCACTGATCCTCTACATTCTTGAGGATCATGCCCAAATGTTCCACAACATTCACAAACCCCTTGAGGTAAGCTTGGTGCCATCACCATAGCATTCACTTGTTGCATAGGAGGTTGAGTTAATGAGCTTTGAGCTTGTTGAAATAGAGCCGTTTGTTGGTCCATTTTGAGGTTCATTGCTTCCATATAAGAGCTAAGTTGAGCTCCAAAGTCGGCTCCCATTTGGGTGACGGAGCTCACCTCATGCTTTCCCCTAGGAGTTTGCCTTGGCCTACTAAATTGTGAGTTATGGGCCGCCATCTCCTCTATTCTTGCCCAAGGTTGAGCATCATCTACTTCCGTGAACCTTCCATTTGATCCCATGTTCAAAGTTCCTCTAGCATCTTCATAAAGTCCATTCCAAAATTGTTGTACTAAGAACCACTCACTCAAACCATGGTGAGGGCAAGAACGAATGATCTCTTTGAATCGGTCCCAAGCGTCATAGAGTGACTCTTCTTCCCTTTGCTTGAAACCGGTTATCTTAGCTCTTAACATATTTGTCTTTTCCGGTGGATAGAACTTTTGATAAAAAGCTATAGCTAGCTTCTTCCATGAGTCAATACCTAGAGCAACCTTGTCAAGACTCTTCAACCATCGTTTTGCTGCTCCAATAAGAGAGAAAGGAAACAAGACCCATCGGATTTGGTCTTGAGTCACTCCCATTTGAGAAACGGCATCACAATAACCACAAAAAGTCTCCATGTGTAGATGAGGGTCTTTATGTGGGAATGGAGTGAGATGAGAATTTAGGCATTCTTAGGAGAGTGGGTGGTTGGATGGTTTGTGGGATGGTTGGTGGGATTCCAAAAGGATTCACAAATTCCGCAATTGGCACAAAATCCTCCCAATTCTCTACACTTGGATGCTCAATTTCTACCTCGTTACTTTCCCGGATTTCCCTTTCTTCAATTGAAGGTAGAGGCTCCTCCATTGTGATAATCGGATTTGAAGAAGAGCTTCTACTCGCGGTTTAGAAGACTTTGCGAAGTCTCCTAAAGGTCCTTTCGATCTCGGGATCGATTAGAGGTTGATCCTTTGGGGGAGCTCGCCTGGGCATACAAGAAAACTAAATGTAAACGGTGAGAATGCCTCGAGAAACTAGGTTTCTCAAGACAAGAGGCAAAAAACTAAAGCAAACTAAAAACAATCAAATTAAACATACACCGTCCCCGGCAACGGCGCCATTTTGATTGTAGTTAAAATAGTTGTGAAGTAAGGATGTCGATCTCAGGGACGGTTGTTGTTTAGAAGTGATCTAAAAGTCTACTATAGTCTCATGCTAGTCACAAAGTAATTATGGGTTTGGGTTTGTTGACTAGACTAATATAACAACAATTAAAAAGCAATTAAAAACGACGAAAGGAGTCTAAGACGAGAAAGATAATCAAATAAGAATCAATAAAAGGAAGGTCTAGGATCGGTGGGTTCAAATGGGTAATTTGGGTTCTATTGAGTCGGGTTCATTGTTAATGGGTAGTCAAACTTGGGCGCGGTGGATTGAGACTCTCGTTCTTACAATCCCTCCCATATACCGAACCAAGCTAGCTCTCGCGTACACAAGGTCGATATACCAACTATATGCAAATCCTAACATATTCCGAGGCTATCGATCTTACAGAAATGTACGATAAACATGAATCATGCAAGTTTGTCAAGCAAGCATTTCATCAAACATATGGTATGCGAAAGTTGGAAGAAAGACAATTAATCAACAAATCAACCCAACAAACAAAGATTAACCCTCATTAAAACCCATTATCCCCCACTAATCCTAGATTAATCACTACTCAATCATACTTAAGGGAAATTCAACATTTACTAAAGATTGCAAAAGGAAATCAACAACAACATTAAACATTTTCTAATTAACAACAAGTAGATAACAATAAATGAAATGAAAACTTAATTAAAGGCAAGATTAAGTAGAGAATTTATACCAACTTGGAGAAAGATAAGAACTTTGATATAAATACAAAGATTTCGTCACAAATCTTTGAATATAACCCGAGTTAATACACTAAACCAAGTCGAAATCACTAATTAACCGACTAATTTGCTTAATTATAGAAGATTAATACAAGATTAAACACTAATTCTATGAGGGTTTTGGATCTAGGGTTTCGTGCCCTTTAATTACATGAGAGGGTCTATTTATAGGTTTACAAAATGAAGGAAAGATGGGCCTCGAGAAGCTTCATGGACTGGCCAAGTCACGACCATGAAATGGGTTTCACGGTTGTGAAACACGTCTCACGACCGTGAAACTTCAAGTCACGGTCGTGAAGGAATTGGCAGAGCAAGTCTAACTTTCACAAAAAAGCACGACCGTGAAATGCATTTCACGACCGTGACTGAGCTTTCACGACCGTGAAATGCATTTCACGACCGTGAGCTCAAATGCACGACAATCCAACTTCTTGGAAAGGCATCTCACGACCGTGAAATACCTTTCACGCCCGTGAGATGCTCATTTCCCATCTTCCTTCGCTTGACTTTGTTGTTTCCTTCATGGTTTTGCTTGCCTTGACTCGGAAGGGCTTTGGCGCATCGAGTAGGGCCCCCAAGGGTATGCGGGGCCCCCAAGGTATGTCGTGGGTCCTCCGAATGATTCACCTTCTTCTTTGTTGATCAAAAGTAGGTAGAAATCGCCTCAATTGACGGTTTACCTACAAAAACACGATAAAAGCGAGAAACATGCTAGAAGAAGGTAAAACACGTAGAAACTCTCCTAGGGAGCGTTAACGGCAAGCAAAACGAGACAAAAAGGGGTGAAAATGTAGGGTGAAATGACACTATATCACATATAGAACACTAAGGGCTTGTATCTCACCATTAACGACTTATGTTTGAGAAGGTTTGATACTCGACAAACAAACCAATCATAGGTATCCAAGTCAATCAAACATACAATGCATCATACGATCAAATATAAGCATACACACTCTCACGGTAAATGACACGCACTAGCATCGTGTACAAGTAGCAAAAAAAGTCAATGAAAGTCCACGGGATAAACTTTTCCCTGAACCCATACACGATAAACGTTTCGTATATGGAAGACTCTAATCCTCCCGGTAGGACGACAATAATAATGCGGTCCTAGTCTAAACCTGGCCAGACTCTCGAGACAAGACGTGTACTCGATTCGACATGTGGCTAGACGTGCACACATCCAAGACTCGGTCAAACACAGAAGCCGAGTACCCCAAATCCGGCAGTACGGCCAACGGCAGAGGCGGACAAAGAGATCTATAATCAAAAGTCAAGCTAGTACGCTACATGCAATGACACCACATCGCAAGGATACAACATTTGACGGCCGGGTCGATCAACGCATTGCGTTCACCTCCTAACAACGTCGTCATATCCCCACTAAACATGCATACAAGCATCAAGGATACACCCCATCGCTCCGAAATTCCAGTCTAACGAGGATAAGGTGTAGCCGGGAAATGAGAGTTCAAAGCACTCAATAAGTAGTGCTCAAATGAAAACATAATGTAGAACCGACTCAAGAGGGGACATATCAAAACCGTCACCAACATGATAATAGGGAATTATATAAATTTAACTATGATAAAAATGAATCAATACATGATACATAAGCATTAGAACAAGTTTAGGAAGTATAATGAATAAGAAACATAGATCCCCTCTCCGAAACAACGTGTTTGGAAACCAACTAAAACAAGGGTCCACTTCAAACGGTCATAACTAGAGTTCTAAACATGAAAATGCAGAAATTCAAAATGGAGGTGATATCTTATCCTCTTACGGTTCCAACGGGATGTCACAAGCCCAAAACAAGAAAGTAACGAAGGAGATATGATCATTTTACGAAAAGGGGTCAGTGCAGGAAAATTGCAGTCCACTTTGGGAAACAACGCTGCCAGCGCCGGACGACGCTGCCAGCGTCCCACGACGCTGCCAGCGTTCATTCTCGGGCACGAAATACATGAATTTCACAATTTTCACTAAGGCATATTACAAATATCATCTATCATCACAAATCATGAATTCTCATATCAATTATCAACTAACAACAACCAACATTCAATCTAATTACTTCCCAATTAATTTCAACAACATTTGATAGCATCAAATCCATATTAAATGTTCATCCATTATCACCAATCATTGCATAAGCATCATTTAAAGCAAAACCCACACACATTTAATGCTCAATACAAGTTCCAACATACTTAATGAGCATAATTAGCCACTAGAACACTACTTAGCATAAGATTAGTAAAAGAAGACATAAATGGTGGAATTCACACACATGAAAGGCAACAAGTAGGATTCTCATGGAATTCATAGCGAAGGTTACATCTTTCTCTATTAAAACCACAAATAAAGCATAAAAACGTAAATTGATATCGAGTAACCCTTCACCGTTACCTTTTTGCGTCTTCAATAATCCTCTTGTTCTTCCTCTACTAGAAAATAGTCTTGGTCCGGATCTTGGAGGTCTCCTCCTACAAATTTGATACAAAAGATGAACATTTTCTTCTTGGGAAAAAGATGAGAAAACGAAAAATGAGAAAGACTAGACTTTTCTTACCTTACTAGAAAGAGGAGAAGAAAAGAGAGAGAATAGGCTAAGAATTAGTTAATTTGGATGAGAAATGAGGGAGTTATGGTAGGATGTAAGTGGGAAAGGTTGAATGTTCAACAATGGTGATGGAGGCTAGGGTTTAGAGTGTTTGAGGGAGGTGGAAGAAGGTGAATAGTGCTGAAAACTTGAGTGGAAAAATGGGTTGGGTAAGGGTTAGGTTGGGTGAATGGTGATTGAGAAAATGGCCCAACACATGGACTAAAGTGTAGCCCACCCAAAATTTCGTGTGGAGTCCGAATATGGACTCGGATTCGCTAAATTAGACACGAAAGACTAAGTTCTATTCTAAATCTAAAATTAAGCTACTTAGTATTAATATATCACTATTAAATTATAACGGCTAAAATTACGGGTGTTACAAGAAGAGAATGTGAGTCTAAAAGAATGTCTAGACGAGATTGAGCAGAGTAACATCATAGCCACACTTAAAAAAAGAAGTTACGAGATTAAAGAAGGAGAACATAATTCTTGTCAATAAGGTCAATATGTCAGAAGGCACAGCTGAGTCCACTGTGACTTCTAGTCTGAAAATTGAAAATGAGTCATTGATAAAACAAGTGTCGAGTTTAACTATTGAACATGACTCTATGTTATCTGACCTTATTTTGTGCAAACGACATGTTAAAGATCTTGAAGAGATTGCTGAAATGCTTCGTGATGAGACTATTGATGCTAGAGTTGCTTTTGAAAAACTAGGACGATTAAATCTTGACTATCTTTCAAAAATTGAAACTTTGAAAAAGGAGTTAAATTATGCAAAAGAGTTTTATAAGAAATGGGAAGGAAGCTAAACTATTTTCGACTTTCTCACAAGTCAGTCCACTAAAACTGATTTTAAAAAAAGAAAGTATGTTGGCCTTCCCGAGTATATCATTTGCAATTATTGTCGCAAGACAGGTCATGTGTTTAATGGTTATGCTATGAGATTCAATTACCTAAATAAGAACTTAAAGGTTTCTAAAATGATTGAAAATGCGATTTCCCAAGAAGGAATCCAAACATGTTTGGGTTCCTAAACTAAAAGCTTGATTTCTTATAGGTATTAGTAAGAGGCAGCAACAACTAGTTTTTGGATAGTGGATGTTCTCGTCACAAGACGGGAAGTAAAAGCCAATTTCCCTCACTAGAAGCCTATGATGGTGGCACCGTGACGTATGGCGATAATAAGAAAGGTGAAATTATTGCAATTAGGAAGGTTGGTAAGTCATCGTCACATTGTGTCGACAAATTGTTGCTTGTCAAAGGTTTGAAACAAAATCTCCTTAGCATATCTCAAATGTGTGATAATGGTAATATTGTTGAATTTCGTGCTAGTGAATGCCTCGATCTTGATGGTACTACATGGGAAGTTATTTTGGAAGGAAAACGTGAGAAAGATGTTTACTTGACAAATCTTTGTGCATTGCCTAGTCAAACCTTGTCTTGTACGAGCGCTTTAAAAATTGACCCATGACTTTGGCATAAAACATTAGGTCATGTAAACTCCTGAACATTGAACACCCTTAAACGTCTCGATCTAGTAGATGGCATTCCTAACATTAAATTTGACTTTAAAGAATTATGTGATGATTGTGCTAAACGAAAACAAGTTAGATCCTCCTTTAAATCCATAACATTTGTTAGTACTTCTAAACCTCTTGAGCTTCTTCATATTGATTTGTGTGGTCTTATGCGTGTAAGAAGTAGAGGTGGTAGTCGTTTTTTGTGTGTGATTGTTGATGATTTTTCACGATTCGTTTGGCTACTTTTCTTGAGGTCTAAAAATGAAGTATTTGATGAATTTCTAATTTGGTTGAAAAAGGTCCAAAATAAATTTGATTTAAATCTCATATCTTTGGGATCCGTCCATGGAACCTGCACTGAAACTATTCAGAAAACAAGGGAGAATGAGGCAGGTTTGGCTATGGTTTTGAACACACACAAACTGTTTCTGCTTTTGGACTAAATGTTGATAACAAGGACTGATAGGACCTTAATCAAAGCAGAAAGCCAATGATTAAGGATTGAGACTTGATCCCAGCACACAGCAAAGGACCTAGACTCATTTCGCAGCACACAGCAAAGGAAGAATACTCTAGCACACAACCAAGAGCTTTAAACAGAAACAGGGTTTCAGTTCTAAAATATTCTTCAAATCTGTCTTTCATTCATTAGAAATAAGCCTTATATAGGCAATGAGAACACATCTTGCTCGTCCATTACATCTAGGGCCACAGTTGGCTTTCAAAAGACGACATGAAACATAAAGTACTTTACAGAAAACATAAATAAAGCTGAAATAAAGTAGCATAATGAGACAATCATCCTTGCTTACTTCTGGCAGCTTTCTGGCTGTAGGGTGGACTTCTTGCTGTGTTTTTCTGACTCTAAACTGAAGTGGTAAGGCTCCCAAAAGGTCTAGCCACGATTCTTGAAGCTTGCTTGGCCAAAACAGGAAGATAGATAGTGACAGATTATCTACTCCTCAAAAGACTACAACGCTGGTTAGCTAAACTTGGTCCCTAGGCCAACTCTTGATCCTTACATTTACTGAGATGAAGATCCTGGACAAAAATGTTAAGGACCCTCCCTAGGACCAAGACTAACCCTTGGTTTGATTTTCCTAAGCTTGGAAGGCACCCTTGGACCCTGTCCAAGTCAAGTGCTGCTGCCTGGCATCCTTGTTGCTGTATTGTTTGATGTTGCTTGCATTGAACCTGTCATGGCTTGCCTAGTTGTGGCCTGGACTGTATAAGACATTATCATAGCTTGTTAATTAGGTGTTTGAGCTTGGACTGTGGTTCTTGTTGTCTTTTCTGCCCTGATCATGGCTTTGATGGACATGACATTTAACTCCTGTTGCAACCCCTCTTTCTTGAAAAAGATTTGCCCTCAAATCCTCATCATCATCAGACTCTCCCTGATAAGGACTTGTTAGTTTCTCAAACTCGATATTAGACATTTCTAATATCATCTTATTAATAGTTTACTCTTAAACTATTAGGACCTTATGCATGCATAACAAAATATAAAGGAAAGAACCATTTCTTACATTGATTATGAAAATATGGGCACAATATTTGAACTCCTTTCAAATATTGTTCTTGAGCTAGTAATATAAGGATGATCTTCCAAGTTTCAAAGTATAAACTCTCCAATTAGTTGCACCCAAGACTACCCTTAATCTCTACAAAATACTACACTAGTATTAAATAGTAGAAGCCCTTATTATGAACTAATAGATATATTACTACCCTTAGTAATGATATTATTAGTATAGGAACACAAGAAGAATTTATCAAATTTCTTTTAGTGAGAGATAGAGATTTTTTAGAAAGATAAGCATCCATGCAAAAATGAGATGTTATGGTATATATTAAGAGGGAAAAACAAGCCCTCACTTGTTGAAACCGGTCACCCACACACACACACCCACATGGGTGGGGTGTTGTCATTTTCACATTGTTCTTAACAATGTTAGGTTGAGTGTATGGGTCATTGTAGTAATCATTTGTTCTAATTCTTAATTAGAATAAAATTACAAACTAAAAACTACCCACCATCACCACAAAACCGGTGTACCCATATAAAATGGGTGTCCATTTTATTTTTGCAATTTGTCATTTGTCACAAGTGTGACATGTGACATGTAACATGTAATTAGGCTTATAAATGTACATTTAACTAATTTAAATGCAATTTCATAACAAATAAATTGGACGTAACATTTTAAGTCACATTTAATAATTACATGTAAATAAAATGGGTTATCTCATATTTGGTTAATATAATCTACAACAGTTTGTAATTATAATCGACCAATTTCACTTATCTCAAATGTTTCATAAACAGAGTGCATTCTTAGTAATATAACAATTAAATTACCAAAATGAATCTTATTTAATCATATTACAATAAGATTTATTTCTCACTCACAATTTGAACTTGGTTGCATTTTAAGAGATTAATTAATCTGTATCACTATACAATTAATTAATATACATGATTAGGGGATTGTCCTTTAGGTGTGACCTCAAGGGATCAACTGATCACCACCGTCATACGACAGTAACGTCAAACTCAATTGAGCCAATCGTTACCGATGTATGTTGACCAGTTGACTATAATATTCATCATCCCTTTGTATTCTTATTATTGAGATTTAATTATGTGATCGCACTATTGTTGAGGACACTTACTCCAACAATCTCCCACTTGTCCGAGACAAGTGTGCGTCACCAATTCTCTTGTCCTATTACAAGATCTCCCACTCAATGCAAGGTGTCTTGCAGGTCGTCCTTGTATTTGATCATATCAAGAGTGGTTTCCTCGATATGGAGTGTAACTGTCTGACCAGAATTATCTACCTTAGATACCTTCCGAGCGTGGCCACGCATTTTCAGCTTACTCCTCCTCGAGTGGCCTTGAGATTTAAAACAACCCTGACAAGGGGTGGACAATTCCTATCACACTATTCCCTTTGCATAGCCACAGCTCATCATGACCCAAAAGATGCCCATTTGACCCCAGTTACGAAGGTCGTAGAGTATAAATCAAAGTCACTCTGAAACTGTGCCACCTTAGGTGAACAGTCTGAAAGTCCATAGACCTTAATTATACTCCTCTAATTAATTACTAAATTACTTTTTAATTTAGTTTATAATGATCTATGTAACATGCATGCAAATATAAAGACATTTATATAAAAGAAGAAATTTCCTCACATTGATATGGAAATTATATGGGCACAACAAGAACTCATTCTTTTTGTTCTTGAGCTATAAATATGGATGAACACAAGAAATCTCCAAAGTAGAAGATCTCCTCTAAGTTGCACCAAGATTAACCCAAATAATCTACCCTTATTATTAACTAGATAATAAGATAGATATAATACTACTAATATTAGGACTATATTACTACACTAGTAATACTTAGTAAATATTAGTATATGAGAGTTTTAGTGAGAAGAAGGATTTTAGAAAGAAGTATGACAATTGCACAAAATGAAGTGATCAAAAATGAACAACCATTTTCTCATTATAAGGCCACTTTGGCCGGATGATATTTAGTCCATAAAAGACTCTTATTTTGTTCAATTTTATCACATGCATTTGAGTGGAGTGTTGTAGTATATGTGATGATTGTTTTCAACTTGTTATGTCACTTTCAATAAGTAACTAAAGAGTAAAAACAAGAACAAAAATCATCACCCTTCCAACTACAATCCAACCGGCCATTTTGGCCTAATTAGGTCCATTTTGATTTTTGATATTTGTCTCACAAATACTTATTGATCATATGGTTAATTATCTTGTATAATTAAGTGTTAATTTGATCATATAACAATTATATGACTCAATTCAATAAATAATATGTACTTAACATTTTAAGTAATATTTTACCATTATATCAATATATAATGGGTCCCACAATGCTTAGTTAATTTATTTTACAACTCCTTGTAAATATAATTAACTAATTACCTCTATCTCAAAACCTCAACTAATTTCGTAATTTAACGATTAATTACTAAGTTAAATCTTATTTAATCGTATTAAAATAAGATATAAATTTATTAGTCAATTATCGCATAATTGAACAATAAGCTTAATCGAATTTGAGTTCTTAACTCATTTTCTAATAATTAACTCTCGTACATATCGAATAT
>JAIUZE010046959.1:0-19330 GCA_022085475.1 Heliosperma pusillum | reverse complement strand
ATGACTAATTACTACACTTGTAATACTTAGTAAATATTAGTATATGAGAGTTTTAGTGAGAAGAAGGATTTTAGAAAGAAGTATGACAATTGCACAAAATCAAGTGATAAAAAATGAACAACCATTGTTCATTATAAGGCCACTTTGGCCGGATGATATTTGTCCATAAAAGACTATTATTTTGTTCAATTTGATCACATGCATTTGAGTGGAGTGTTGTAGTATAAGTGATGATTGTTTTCAACTTGTTATGTCACTTTCAATAAGTAACTAAAGAGTAAAAACAAGAACAAAAATCATCACCCTTCCAACTACAATCCAACCGGCCATTTTGGCCTAGTTTGGTCCATTTTGATTTTTGATATTTGTCTCACAAATACTTATTGATCATATGGTTAATTATCTTGTATAATTAAGTTTTAATTTGATCATATAACAATTATATGACTCAATTAAATAAATAATATGTACTTAACATTTTAAGTAATATTTTACCATTATATCAATATATAATGGGTCCCACAATGCTTAGTTAATTTATTTTATAACTCCTTGTAAATATAATTAACTAATTACCTCTATCTCAAAACATCAACTAATTTAGTAATTTAACGATTAATTACTAAGTTAAATCTTATTTAATCGTATTAAAATAAGATATAAATTTATTAGTCAATTATCGCATAATTGAAAAATAAACTTAATCGAATTTGAGTTCTTAACTCAATTTCTAACAATTACCTCTCGTACATATCGAATATATGTAATGTACTAATTAACTGTATCGTATACAAATAATTAGTTACTATTTGGATTTCATCCTTTAGGTGTGACCGAAAGGGATCAGTTGATCACCGCCGTCAAACGACAATAACGTCAAACTCTAGTTAGCCAACCGTTATTGATTTACGTTAATCAACTGACTAATCATATATATAGTCAATAACTATCCCAATTATATTCCATAATAAGATTTATCATGTGGCGCACTTTTGTGGAGGACACCTACTCCAACAGAAGACTAATTCCAAAAATCATTACATTAACATTAATAATTCCACATTATATTTATAATTCTCCTCTTAAAACCAACAGCTCTCATTTCCTTTAATTCGATTTTCCATATGCGAGACTCACCAGAAACCAATAATATTATCTAGATATCTATTTAATAATTCCACATTTGAACACTTCAATTCCAAAATTATCACTTATGGTCATAAGCCACCAAACTTAATAACAAATTATTTCCATTAAGATACCACCAAAAGCCCATAACATCTCACACTAGTCACCACCTAATGTACTTCCAAAGCCACAAATAATTCCATCGAAATTTTCACAAACATTCTCTTTGACCAATAAACAATAATTACTCACAAAAGATGCCCCACCAATATACCTCATATCCATTTATCACAAAATATCTTACCTTCACATTCCAAAACGTTATTGCCTTCCATTAATACTTTTAATTTATTAACCAACTGCACTCCTTCTTACGATCTTCTATTGATTTACTTACTCATTGCCTTTCTAATTCATTGAATAGCTCATCCAATTTACACCCTTCCATATATTCAAGTCAAACTCATCAAAGCTACTTCTTATCCCAAATATTCACTCTTACTATCTAGTTCTTCAAACTCTAATTCCGTCAACAAATAAAAACAACTTCCCAGTCATACGAAATAATGATTTCTCTTATCAAACTACTCACCTTCCTTTACTATCAATAAATCCAAACAATCCACGATACTTATCATTCTTTATTCATAGCTACTCTTATCTCATTCTTAAACCATATCTCCTTCCTACAATAATCTTCCCAAATATTTGCATTACCATATCATCTCTTAACAATCCGGATTTCATCAAAATATCCATACCCAGGTCTTACTTACCACATTAAGCATACTAAGCAGTTTAGCCACTATAGTATTACATTCCTCTTTAATGGTTTCTACCACAAATCCTTAGTCAATATGAACTTTTCCACTTTCCTCCATATTTCACACATATTCTCAATGGTGACCAATCATGACTCTCTTTCAATTTTCAATTCATACATATATCATTCTCACATCATTACTTAACCAAATATAGATGCACACTTCTATGTTTTCCCAAACTCGCAACATTATCACTATATCACATCACCAAAACTTGTCATGAATTCAAAATGTTCAAAAACCTCATTTCCTTCTCTCAACTATCCACATTTTTTCTTCATAAGACCATATAAATTAGAGAATCAATCATCATGCCATAAAATCCATCAAATTTGCGCACTAAATAACAAAGATATGTTATCACTTTCCATTTAGATAACGCCTCTATAACCATCATCTAAATAAGGAAGAAAAAGGGTGAGCTCACATCTTATCACACATACCAAATCAACAAAAGAAAGCCCAACTCTCCCTCAACAAAACCGTACTACAAATACCACAAATCATCTCACATCATGACACGTTACTCATTTCCATGATATTCAAGCTCACAATATATATACATATCAATTAAACTTATACTAACTTTTTCCACATACATGACCATCATCTAATATAACATTACACTTTCAACATCACACATGCATGCGGTCAAAGCTCGCGAGCAACTCGAGACAGCTCGTGAGCAACTCGAGATCGGCTCGGTTAAAGCTCGCGAGCAACTCGAGATCGGCTCGGTCAAACCTCGGCTCGTGTGAGCTCGGCTCGGACTCGAGCTTGGCTCGAGAGCTTAACGAGTCAAGCCGAGCAAACGCTGGCTCCACTCAAAAAGCTCGCGAGCAGCTTGAACTTGTGTGATTAGAGAAGATTTTCCTTATATTTTATAAAACTATTTTATCATGATTATATATTTGTATCCTATATATCAAATTTCTAACTTATTTGCCAAATTTTTTTACATATATCTTTCGAGCCTTGTTATTGAAAATATTGGAAGAAAAAAAATTAAAAATTAACAATTATATATATGTATGTATATATATATATATATATATATATATATATATATGCTCGATTTGAGCTCGAGTCTGGCTCGAGCTCGCGTTAAAGCTCGCAAGCTTTTTTACGAGCACTTTTTTTTCAAGCTCGGGTAAGCTCGAGATCGGCTCGAGCTCGAGTTTTGGTTCTTGAGCACAAGCCAAGCAAGACCAAGCTCGGGCTCGGCTTGGCTCATTAGCACCCTTACCAACTCCATCACATCATATTCTCATACCATCATTTCATCATCAACAATACAATAAGTTCACATTAACATTGTACAACATGTATACATCACATAACATCCATTCGTTTCCGCGCTCATCCTTTTCCACGATAAGTGACCGGTTGAGAATGAAAGGGCCACATATGATTTAGGGACGTCTCCTTAAATCATAGATAGCTTCCACATCCTTCTCCGGGTTCATTTTATTTTGACACCATACATTTATTATGTTCATTGGTTTAGGTTCCAAAATCGCCGCTCTGATACCACTTTGTAACACCCTCATTTAGCCGGCCAAGGTAAATGGAAGGGTTACCATCTCGGTTTCCTGAGGTAGTACATATCATGACGTCAATCCTAAAATAATTACTTTACTTTATTAAATGAGAATCAAAAGATACAAAACGAAACTCAAGTTAAAATACAACACGGCAAAACGACTCAAGGACTAAGTCCAAACACTCAACTAATCACTATAACTCCAATGCCGTTCGTGTCCAAGCTCGCCATCACGAGTCCAACACGAAAGCATCAACAATCAAACACCTACTAGACAACTACTCACCATACGTCGGACATATTGTATGGATCACGGTAGAGTTACAAAACAATTTCAACACACGGTCAGTCAACATATACATATTCAATCACAACCGTATCGTAATACAATCATCACACATATCTGGTGCCTTCAAATAGCGCACCCCGGTGTCATCAAGTAATGCACCAAAACTACCAATCGCAGTGCCATCAACTAGCACTGCCATGTCCAGGGTACGCCATCGACACAATGGGCCCTACCACAGCAGGTTATCCCTAGACCCATGTCATCAACACATGCACTGTCTCTTCCATGGCGGGACCATGAAAAGCGACCTACACTGTCTATGGAGCTGATATCCCGCTATCGTTCCATATAAAATACCTCCAAAAATCGTGACCATAGTCACCAAGTTCTCATCACCAAACTCCAATCAACATGTCACAACCACAATACACATCACACAATCAATTACATATACATCAACTTAGTAGGGTTCGCCTACCTCAAAGCAAATCAAGCGTAATCATCACCAACAATGGCTATCCATCACAAGAGGCAACAACAATGGCAATCCGAGAATATAAATCATCAACAATGGCAGTCTAAGCATCAGAATCATCAACAAGTACAAGCAAGAAAGATGAAGCTAAGACTCTTCTTCCACCACAAGATCCACCTACACAACAATAATATTAATTACTACTATTTCCCCCAAATTCTTCATTAATAAGATCAAAACTCACATTTTAGGTTAAATTCCCCCGATTCTTACCATAATAATCAATAAACTATAATCCACAACATTTTCCACCCAATTTCTAGGTCAAAAAACATCAATACTATCAACTATAACAATTTCCCCCAAATTCTACTCTATCAACCATAATCAAACTCAATATAATCAATATAATCTAATCTAAACACTATAAACGAATCTAATAACAAAATCTCGACCTAATAATCAATATAATCACTAATATCAAATTTATTACTCGAAAGCCTAACTTGAGAGATGATAAGATGAACTCACAAGATTAAGATGAAGATTAGTTACAACAATTGGGAAGAAAGATGAGAGAAAGATCTAAAAGGATGAATTCCACACCAAATCCAATGAGAGATTAAGGAGTAATTAGAATGTAATTAAGAACTAACTAGAGAGATATTGAGTTTTTATGAGAGTTTATGTTACTAATGAAGGTTTATGAGGAAACAAGAGAGAGAAAAGTCTTTTATAATAAGTAGATTTTGAACATTACTCAGTCTAGTAACAACCCACTCAACCGAGTAACACCCACTTGACCGAGTGCACCCAATCAAGGACTCCTCAAACAGAGCCACTCGGCCGAGTGCCCACACACTCGACCGAGTACCATCCACTCAGCCGAGTCGATACACAACTCGTCCGAGTAACACAATCATCAGGCCAATTACACCCTTAACTTGACCAAGTAATACCAGCGGTATTACAAAAAAGAGTAGTTACACATAGCCTTCTTGGATAACAACATGGTTTCTATTAAAAGTTGCGTAACAACTTCTACAAAACTAATAATTAAGCTTATAAAGTTCTTTAGCAAGTAATAAGATTAGGAAAGGAAAACAACAACAACAACAACAACAACAACAACAACAACAACAACAACAATAATAAAAGTCGGAACAATCCGAGTGGATATAAATAACAAGACTGAAATCTCGATTTACTTGCGGCTTGAATATGTTTATAGTGCTCGAATGTGGGACGGAATGCGAAAAAGAAGAAACAAAATAACATAAACACGCGAGTCGCGTGTGGCTCGGTGGGTCAATTCTGCCGAAAATCAACAGTGATTGCTCGACCTTACATTCGATCTCAGGTTGAATGTAGGTTTGTGTCTAGCTTTTTCTTCCATAGCTTGATAAATCAATCTTCACCGTACTCACTTGGCTACATAATAGCTTCAAAAACCCGACTCAAACAACTATCTCATTGACTAATCAAAATCACCTCCAAAATTGTGAAATTGTCAAAAACATATTCATTAGGCAAATTGCTCAATAGAATGCATAAGAGATCGTATCAATGCCTCAAATTTACACAAATCCTACCAAATTAGCACCTACTAACCACGCCTTATAAATGAGAAATTGTTATTAAGACCATCCCCAAGCAAGGTCATGACCTTGTTGGGTCACCTTAATCACATATGAAGAGGGGAATTAGCATGACCCAGGTCACCAATTGACCTCTTTTGATGAAGATGACCCAGTTGATGACCCGGTATGTGTCCTACTCTGGTTTGTTGCACGTGAATTAAAAGGACAAGCAATACAAATGTGCCTGCTCTCCATCTCTGCAAAAATAAGAAAGTTGAAGAGCTAATTAATGATAAATCAAATTAGAAACAAATATGAGTATATAAAAAAAAGGCTATATTTTTTAATTGCCCATAAAATGAACTTAACTTTGATATATTTTGACCCATTTTGAATTCAATAAAAAGGAGTAACAAACTGTATAAATAATAAACGTTATTATTATGCTAATGGAAACACAATTAAATTAATTACCTCTAATGAGGAATTGAAGGAGATGATGACAATGGTGGCGATCTGGTACGAGAGGTAAGAAGATGATGGTGAAGGTGAAGACGGTGAGTGTGATAATGATGGTGCTGATCTGGTAACTAACTGTATAAATAATAAACGTTTTTAATAGTTGATTTGGGTTGAACGCTGGTGCTGATGTTGGGATAAGATTAATTATTTGGGGAATGTGATAATTGATTTGGGGATGGTTTGGCGAAAATAAAAAATTGGCAGGGAATGAAAGGTTTGGGGATGGGATAATTGGGGGAAGCCTGTAAGGAGAAATTAGAAAGAAGTGGGATTTACGTTGGTTTGTTGGTTTTTACTGTGAGATTTTTTTTTCATTTTTAATAGTTTTATACATATGTAAATATAAATATAATTTAAAAAATAAATAGTAGAATAAAAATAAATTATATATAATCTATAAATATAATAAAAAGGGTAACTTTGAGCATTTCACTAATCACACGTGGCACAAGCAAATGTCTATAAATTGGCAATTTGCAAAAGTTGTGCATTAGACAAGTCAAAAGTAAAAAAAAAAACACAACCCTTAAAGATCAGTAAATGAAAAAAAATACAAATAAAAAATGAGACTAATGACCCTTTTCCTTCCCCCTCTTTAATACACCTCTTATTCTTATATAACTATTAATGAATAATTAAGATGCATGGGAATAGAAAATCAAGAGGCAGGGAATCAGAAATTGATTTCTGGCGTTTTATATTATTAGGCGACTGAAGGATCAACGTTATTAACTACCCTCACATATTATTAACTCAATAGAAGGATAGACTTTATAAATTGAGGAAAAGTATACCAATGAGTCACAAAATATAACTTTGTAGATCCCACCAATTTCTTATTGTCTGTATCGATTTTTCAATTAAATGGCTTTTATGGTAAATTTTAGACTTCGATAATGCTTGGAATGTTTTGGGTTCAAATGACCTTTCTAATTATAATTGTGATGGTATATTTGTCCAATGTGAAATAATTGAAGCTGTAAGTTCATGTTAAGCAGAGCCGAGTTAATAAGTAAACGCAAGCTACGTAAGGATTCTTCACTTCCAAGAAAGTTGTGAAGCTCGCCAGAGGACAAATTGCTACTTCACTTATCATATACAGTACTCCGTATGAAGTAAATTATAATCCACCTCATCCTTTTTCCTTTCATTTTTTTTTTCTTTTGAGGACATTCCCTTTTCAATATTTTAGGCTGACTTCCATACTAATTAGATTCTTAAATTTAAAGTTTGTCACATTGATATACAATTCTTAGTTTTTATATTTGCTTCCAAATGGTTCGTAAAAATTAGAATTCATTTAATTTTTAGCTTTTTAATGTAGGACGCGAAATGCCGTAACAATAAAACAGAGATTTAGAAATACTGACTTAAGTAGTAGTGCCGTGGTAAAAAGCCACTGCCTTGAAAACTATTTCTCCGGTACGACCGTGGTGGCGATCAGCTAGTACAGGTAGTTCCCCAAGGATAACACTACAGTCTCCACGCAGCTCCCCCCACTCGGAACTGTGAGACTTGGAACGATAATAAAACTATACCCAGAAATTATCAGAACGGAAGAGAGTATTGAGTGAGAATGTGATTGTTGTTGGCACTAACAGTCACTTTGACTGACTAAATCAACAGTCTGTTTGTTTTACAAAACAAAACAGACTTACTCTTACTCACTCGTCTCAGGCCCAAAAAGATAGGCATAGCCCGCCGCAGGCGATTGCCAAATCCCAAATCCCGGATCCCGGATCCGGATCCGGGCACTGGCACGCGCGCGCGAGCTGAATTAAGCACCTCGCATAGTCTATACAAAAGACCCCCTTTACCCACTAGTGATATGTAAGGGAAGGAGTGTGTATATAAACACATACACACTTCCTTTCCTCTCCTATGTGGGATGGTAAGGAAAAAACTCAAAGGCATAAAAGCCCCTAACTTCCAACAATCCCCCACTAGGGGCGCCCGAGACAGAAAAAGAAATTCCTGGGTAGAGGAAGGATTGGATACTTAGGTATCAATATCTTTCGATTTGAATTGACACTTTAGTGAGATGAGGAAACAACTTACTTACAGCGAGAGAATATCTTTCGATTTGAATTCCTAGCTGAGCTTCGGTTGATACCCCCCACAACACATATCATACCTTTGAATTAAGACCGTTCCGCAAAAGTGCAACGCCCTCTTTTTAGAGCGATGCGTTTAACTTGGTATTAGCAGACATGTTCACAAGACTTCTCATAGTCTTGTTATCAACACACCTGTATAGGTGGCTCAAGTGCTTCTCAATAGCACTTCTCACACGAGCCATTAAGGACATCAGTCCAACCTGGTGTATAATTCATCAAGTGCGTCTCAAAAGCACTACCATAAAGGCTATGAATCATACAACGCCATAGAAATGAAGACTTTAGACCTAGTCAAGTATCACTCATTCACTTGACTTAAGGACTTAAGACCCATTCCCCTCGACGTATCAACGACTAGTCTCCTAGCCAGCCCTTTAGTAAAGGGATCAGCAAGATTGCTTTCGGACTTCACATAGTCCAAAGCAATCACTCCATTCTCAAGGAGTTGTTTAACTGCAGCGTGCCTTATCCGAATGTGTCTCTTTTTCGCATTGTAGACACTATTCTTCGCGACACCAATAGCAGCTTGTGAGTCACAGTGTAGGGAGACCGGTGTCAACCGTCCGCCCCCATACTGGTACATCAGCTAAAAGGTTTCTCAGCCATTCAGCCTCTTGTCCTGCCAACTCAAGAGCTATGAACTCCGATTCCATGGTAGAGCGTGCAATACAAGTCTGTTTAGAAGACTTCCAAGATATAGCACCTCCACCCATGGTGAAGACATAACCACTAGTAGAACAGATCTCATCGTTACCTGAAACCCAGTTCGCATCACAAAATCCTTCTAGCACAGCAGGAAATTTACCATAATGCAAACACAGATTAACTGTTCCTCTTAGGTATTTTAGTAAACGACGAAGAGCATTCCAATGTTCATTACTGGGGTTATGTGTATAACGACTCAGTTTGCTAACAGCATATGCAATATCTGGTCGAGTACAGTTCATCAAAAACATCACACTTCCTAGGATTTTAGCATACTCTTCTTGGGAAACACTCTTACCCAAGTTTTTACACAGCGGTATACTAGGATCATAGGGTGTTCTAGCAGGCACATAATCAAAGCAGTTAAACTTTTTCAACACTTTTTCAACATAATGAGATTGACTTAGACAGATTCCATAGGGGTTACGGATGACCTTAACTCCTAGGATAACATCAGCTTCTCCTAAGTCCTTCATCTCAAATTGTGATGACAAAAATTCTTTGGTTCTAATTACCACATCTAAATTATTACCAAGTATCAACATGTCATCAACATATAGGCATATAATCACACAATCAGATTCTATTCTTTTGGAATAAACACATGAATCAGAATTGTTAACTACAAAACCATTACTCATCAAAGTGTTGTTAAATTTCTCATACCACTGTTTAGGTGCTTGTTTCAGACCATAAAGTGACTTGTTCAGTTTACGCACTTTACTCTCTTGACCTTTAATCACAAAACCTTCAGGTTGAGACATATAAATCTCTTCCCTTAGTTCACCATTCAGAAAAGCAGTTTTAACATCCATCTGATGTATAACAAGGTTATGAATAGTAGCTAAGGCGACAAGAGTTCTAATAGTCGAAATTTTGGTCACAGGAGAGTAGGTATCAAAATAATCAATGCCTTTCTTTTGTGTAAAGCCTCTAACTACAAGTCTAGCTTTGAACCTCTCTATTGTACCGTCAGGTCTCATTTTCTTTTTAAAGATCCATTTATTCGTAATGGGTTTACTACCTTTAGGTAAATCAGTCAACTCCCAAGTCTGATTAGCCACAATAGAATCAAGTTCACTTTTAATAGCATCTTTCCAAAAATTAGCATCAATGGATTTCATTGCCTCACTATAAGTTTTGGGATCATCCTCTATTAAAAAAGCTGAAACAAACTCATCACTAGCACAAACAGAGTATCCATATTCAAACATAGTTGTAACATAATCATCACCAAAGTTCTTTGGGCATCTCGGTCTTTTACTTCTTCTAGGTTCAACAGAAACATCAATAGAAGTGCTAGCACTAGCATGTGAAGACATATCAGAAGATGCAGCAGATAAACTAGGAGATGGTACAACAGTTTTCAGAAAAGGAAAAACATGCTCAAAAAATTCAGCGTCTCTAGCCTCAGATATAGAACGATCACTCAAAGACATAAATCTATAAGCAGAGCTATTTTGAGCATAACCTATAAACACACAATCATAGGGTTTAGGTCCAACGGTAGGTCTCCTAAAATCAGGTAAACCCACTTTAGCCAAACACCCCCATACCCTAAGGAAGCTCATGTTAGGAGGATAGCCCTTCCAAATCTCGTAGGGTGTCTTGTCGATTTTCTTATGAGGTACACGGTTAAGAATGTGACAAGCTGAAAGAATTGCTTCCCCCCACATATCATCAGATAGGCCAGAACTTAAAAGCATAGCATTCATCATCTCTTTTAAGGTTCTATTTTTGCGTTCAGCTACACCATTAGACTGAGGTAAGTAAGGTGGACTAGTCTCATGTATTAACCCGTTTGCAGCACAGAAATCGGTTAGATAATTGGACTTATACTCGCCTCCTCTATCAGATCTTACCCTTTTAATTTTCCTGTCAAGTTGGTTCTCAACTTCATTCTTAAAGTTTATAAAAGATTGTTCAGCTTCATCTTTACTCTTAAGCAAATAGACACGAGTGTATCTAGAACAGTCATCTATAAAAGTAATATAATAATTCTTGCCACCTCTACTTGCAACATTTTTGAAGTCAGCTAGGTTGGTGTGAATTAACTCAAGAAGACTCGTATTCCTAGTAGTCACTGGTTTACTAGGTTTCTTTGTAAACTTAGCCTCAACACAGCTAACACATTTAGAGAATTCTTGACTCGTCAAACTCGGAATTAGACTCATAGTTCTAAGTTTTTTAATGTAATCCACATTCACATGACCTAATCTACCATGCCAAACATCAAGAGACTCACCGATATAAGCAGAAGTAGATGCAATATTATTAAAGGTTGAATCAATGTTCAATACAAAAAGACCCCCAGAAAGATAACCCTTGCCCACAAATTCCCCATTACGCGACATTACAACCTTGTCAGCCTCAAAAACAAGTTTCATACCAGCTTTGTTTAACAAGGCACCAGACACGAGGTTTCGACGCAATGAGGGAACAAATAAAACATTAGAGAGAGCAAGTGTTTTCCCCGAGGTGAGTTTGAGAAAGATCTTGCCTTTGCCTGTAATCTTTGCAGATGAAGAATTACCCATGTAGACGCATTCCCCATCAGCTACTTCCTCGAACTCAGCAAATAGCCCTCTTTCAGCACAGAGGTGTCTCGAAGCTCCGGTATCCAGGACCCATTCAGCAGCATTTCCCACCAGATTAGCTTCCACAACCACAGCTGCAACGATGTCATCAGTTACAGCAACATTGGCTTCAACAGATTTCTTCTCGGAGCATTGGTAGGCTTTGTGGCCAACTTTTCCACAAACATAGCAGACAATAGGACCCTTAGCTTTCTGAATCTTAGGAACCGGTTTGGTATGCTTCACTGGACCATTCTTCTGTGCAGGACCCTGGTTCTTACCTTGACCAACCTTGGCCTTACCCTTACCCTTATATTTGTCAGCATAAGACGGACCACCAGACTCAACCAGATTAGCTTTGACAGCAGCAACAGCAGAAACAGTCACAGATTGACTAGCAGGAAGGTCTTTGAGGCGATTAGCCTCCTCAGTTCTCATGTGTCCTATAAGTTCCTTAAGGGACAGGTCTTTCTTTTTGTGTTTGAGTTGGTTTCGGTAATCAGACCAGGAGGGAGGGAATTTCTCTAGCAAAACATTAGCTACAAAAATATCATCCAGTTTCATGCCTTCATTCACAACATCAGCACATAAATTTTCATAGACATGAACTTGTTCCATAATGGATTTCCCGTCAACCATGTGAAATCCCAACCATTTTCCCACAACATATTTCTTTTTCCCCGCGTCATCAGCCCCATACTTGGTTTCTAAAGCCTCCCAAATAACCTTAGCCGACTTATTGACAGCAAATAAATCGAACAGGGTGTTTGTCATATTATTCAGAATGTGACACCTAGCAGTTTTGTTGTCTTTTTCAAACTTCTTAACAGTTTCCTCATTAGACTTAATAACAGCAGCAGCAGGAGGAGTATTCTCAATAGAAGTAATAGTTATAGGGGTAGGCGAGTCAGAAACCAGTACGTAATCAATTTCCAATTGCTCAAAAAACATCAACAATTTCTGGGACCAACGTTTATAATTATTTCCGTCTAAAGCCTCAAGTTTTGACATGTCAGGTACAATTTTCGAAATAACAGACATGGTTACAGCAACAAATAGTTTTCAAATTGTAGGACGCGAAATGCCGTAACAATAAAACAGAGATTTAGAAATACTGACTTAAGTAGTAGTGCCGTGGTAAAAAGCCACTGCCTTGAAAACTATTTCTCCGGTACAACCGTGGTGGCGATCAGCTAGTACAGGTAGTTCCCCAAGGATAACACTACAGTCTCCACGCAGCTCCGCCCACTCGGAACTGTGAGACTTGGAACGATAATAAAACTATACCCAGAAATTATCAGAACGGAAGAGAGTATTGAGTGAGAATGTGAGAGGAGATAGTGATTGTTGTTGTGTTTTGGAGAGCAGAAGGTTGCTGTATTTATAGGAAAATACAGCAACTCCAGCAAACCCTACTCACACAAAAACCGCAGCAGTAGCAGTCAGAGAGTGGACCTGTTAGTGCTCCTGAAAATCAGGCACTAATAGTCACTTTGACTGACTAAATCAACAGTCTGTTTGTTTTACAAAACAAAACAGACTTACTCTTACTCACTCGTCTCAGGCCCAAAAAGATAGGCATAGCCCCGATTGCCAAATCCCGGATCCGGATCCGGGCTCGGGCTCGGGCACGGGCACGCGCGCGCGCGTGTGCGAGCTGAATTAAGCACCTCGCATAGTCTATACAAAAGACCCCCTTTACCCACTAGTGATATGTAAGGGAAGGAGTGTGTATATAAACACATACACACTTCCTTTCCTCTCCTATGTGGGATGGTAAGGAAAAAACTCAAAGGCATAAAAGCCCCTAACTTCCAACAATTAAGTAGTACTCCGTACTTCATAAAATTTTGTTTTAGTATTGTCCACGAAGTACGTTTTAGCAAAATCCTATAGTAGTGTATGCCTCTATGGACGATTGATAATTTTCAGTTGGTTTGAATTTGGGTTTCTGAAGTTGTCTTCTACTTGGCCTCACTCAATTCCATTTCTTTTTTTTTGGGGTACAAATTCCATCTCTAAAGTTTAGTGCATCCTCACATTTACGGTGAGAAGAAAGGGATGAAAAGAGTAAAGAAAATGGGGGGTAGTATACTAATATGGTGAGATAAAGGGGAGTAGGTTTCCTTGAGACGATATATCTGTTTTAAATATAAAACGGGTTAAATAATACACCATTCCTATAAATATAAAATACCAATGCATTCTATTTTGTCTCACGTGTGATGTGTTATATTTGACCGATCTTCTATAAGAAGGATAAATGAAATCATTAGTCAATTAGCATTTGGTAGTATGCGATAACCTAATCAAGAAGAGTGAGAATAAGAACAGACCCGTGAATATCACGGGATACAAAACTAGTTTATTAGTAAAGAGTATTGAAAAAGGTAGAGAGAGGTGGTGGGGTAGAAAATGTAAAAAATGATTAAAATGATTGAAAAGTGAAAAATGGTTGAATTGATGACTTAAGTGATGACCTCTGTATGTGAGAGTGCAAATGGGTCAAAGTTAATAATGTGTAATTAAGGGTAAAAATAAGTAGTAAGGTAGTTAGTGCTACTATTGCTTGTGGATGGTCTAATAGCCTTTGAAATGAAGCTACTTATGAGGCGGGGTCAGGGTGTACTGAATTATGTGCTACGAATTCTAGTATCGGGCCGTAACACAGGTGGAGACATGAATCGCAAATTAGTCAAGAGTTTGTGGCGTTTGCCGTTTTGGCATTAAAAAAGCAGGTGCATAAATCGTTAATTCCAAAGTCAAGGAAATGAGATTGACGAAAATTTAACAATCATCACTCTTGTTAAACCCTCTTAACATTTTCTCCCTTTCTCAAGAACTCCAAACTTTGAGATCTCAGTTCCCGATCCAACTGAGTTGAACATGGCTAATTACCGACTCGCCCTAACCGTCCTCTTACTACTATCCCTGTCATCTCTCTCCCTCTCCACCATCGACCTCGACGACGAAGACCTCTCCTTCCTGGAAGAATCCGACGCCGTTTCGACTTCAGATCAGCACCCCTCCTTCTCCGACAGCGAATTCGACGACGGCAACGACGGCGAATTCGACGACTTAGACGACGCCTCATTCGGCGATGAAGGCGAGGATCTCGATCTCCCAGTGGTGGATGAGAAGGATGTGGTGGTCCTAAAGGAGAGAAACTTCACCGATGTGGTTGAGAATAACAAGTATGTGATGGTGGAGTTCTACGCACCCTGGTGTGGCCATTGCCAATCGCTTGCACCCGAGTACGCCGCTGCGGCCACTCAGCTTAAGGATGAAGGTGTTGACGTTGTTCTGGCTAAGATTGATGCTACTGATGAAAATGAGGTTGCTCATCAGTTTGATGTTCAGGGTTTTCCTACTGTCTTGTTTTTCGTTGACGGCCACCATACCACTTATAGTGGACAACGGACCAAGTAAGTAAAACTACCAGTTCATACTCTATTTGTTGATTATTACTCGCATAATTGTCGCTTTGGATTAACAAATGCTCCAACTTGTCGTATTTGTTGATTATTACTCGTATTATTGTCGGTTTGGATTAACAAATGCTCCAACTTGTCAGGGAAGGTATAGTAACTTGGATTAAGAAGAAGACTGGACCAAGTGTATACAACATTACCAATACCGAGGAAGCAGAAAAGATATTGACTTCTAATGATAAACTTGTTTTAGCATACCTCAACTCTTTCACTGTATGTTTTTCTCTCCCTTTCATATCAAACCGGGTTTATTAATAGTTTCTACTTTCTCGGCGGTAACAAACACATTGTAATCAAATAGCTGCATTTAATCAAAACATATTTGGTAGAGGTCATATGCCCGGGTCTTTTCACTATTCCACACCGTTAAGTCAATCTGTTAACCTACATTTCTTCTTTGTTTCTTAATCATGGGCTTTTTTCAGGAGTATGTTATCGGTTAATAGAGTTTTTATCTTTATGACTGAGTCCCCGAGTTCACTTTCAACTTAAAGTTACTCCCTTTGTCTCAATCATTTATTTGACTTTTTTTATTCTTTGTGCGGGGTATTTTAATCAATGGCAAACAAATGATTGGGACAGAGGTATAAAAGCTAGTGTCTTCAATTCACAATGTGCTGTTGAAAGAGCCTCTCTGACACGTCTTTTCTAGCCGTCGTAAAAACTAGTAATTAACATACCAAATTAACAATATATAATTACCTAACAAACACTGGACTACACTCTAGTTAAGGTAGTAAAGCGAAAGTAAGGGTCGAACCCTAGAGAAGGCCAGTAAAGCTAAGAAAGACTACACTAAAGACTAATCACTAACTAAGAGTCTAATGACGCAATTAACAACACTAATTAAAATATTAATATACAATGAGTATCAAATAATGGTAAACAATGGTTACCTTGAAACAAGAGAAATTTGAGTTAGAGTAGTGGCATGAAAGTATGAAAAGATGCAAACTTTACTAGTTTGACAATTTGACAAACACTTAATATGCAAGAGATTATCAATAAATGAGACAAATTAGTGCAACTCTACTATCCAATGAACAATTCACCTATGTTCATGCAAGAATACCAACCCCTATAATTATTAGCCTAATATACCCTTAATCCCACAATTAGTGACTAACATCTAAGTCAATGTATCATCACCTTCTCTACACAAGTTAACTAGTATCTAAGCAACACCTAGTGAAAAAGATACAGACTTTAAGAACATTCAAAGCATAGGATTAAGATTAGGAATACCAAACACTAATCTAAGCCAATTAGTGAAAGAATGTCAAGCATTACCCACTCACAAGATGCAAAAACTAAACTGTTTAAGACAAGATGTAAGATTGCTACAATATATTGTATAAACTAAGCCATTCTTACAACATTATCATAAGATAAATGAATAAAACACAAAGATGGTCAACCTTTGTGGTTAAACATTCAACAAAGTCATAAAAACAAAGTAATACTACTAATAAGAAAGATAGGGGTTGAATTCTTACAAATACAAAGGAAAGATTGAACCTTTAAGTTGCTTAGCCTTCCATTAAATGTGGAAAGTTACATGTTTTCTTAATGCAATGCTCAAAATAATTCAAAGGGTTTTTAGAGGTTGCTTGGAGCCTTTGGTGGTAAGGAGGTATCCTAAATAAGTGATAAATGTTGGGTATTTATACTCTTCAATTTCACACAAAAATTGAGCCTTCAAAATAATAGAACAAGGCCAATTTTAGTCTTTGAAACATACCAAACCGCAGCCTGCTGTAGGGGCCGCAGCCTTGCAGCACCTTTTTGCGAGAGGCATATCTCTCTCGTTTCTTGGTCGCTTGAGGCGTGCGATCTAGGGCAGAGCATGGATCGGATATCCGATCCGAATCCGATTTTCGGTTCGGATATCCGATCCGAAAAAACAAAATTTCATTATCCATGATCTGATCCGAAAGAGTCGGATATCCGAAATTCACTATCCGAAAAAATCGGATTGGGTATCCGATATCCAATATCTGATCCGAAAATTCCAATTTTCATTCTTAAACACAAAATCAAACATAAATTGGTTCATTTGCCTAATTATCAAATTTGTAAAACACAAAAAATTAAAATTAATACATTCAATTAACAAGCAATAAAAAACCCTATCAATTTTCATCTTACATAAAATTAGGATACCAAGATCTGAATTTTAATATATGAAATAAGGGGAAAAAAATGAGATCGCAATTATAACTGAATGGTGGCGGCGCCGGTGGTGGTTGCTGCATCGTTTACGGCGACGCCGGTGGAGTGAAGAGGCCGACGAGTGAAGCAGATGGACAAGCGGAGCGGCGGCGGTTGCGTCGTCGTGTGAAACGGTTTCGTCGTCGTCGAGTGTAGCGTTGTTCGTGTCGTCGCGTTTGGCGTTTCAATTGTCAGAGGTTATAGGTGGTTGATGGATGAATTTTAGTGATGGTATAATGAGTATAAATGAAATACAGAAGGTTTGAGTGGGAGGGAGGGAGATATGACGGCTGAAGTATGTTAGTATGTTAGTAGGGTATAGTTTGTATTAGGTTGAACTAGATGGGCTTTCCTACATTATATACTCTCCCAAGCCCATTCATTTCAGAGAAAAAAAAATAAGAAAATTTTGGATCGGATACGGATATCCGAAATTTTGAGACTAGGTATCCGTATCCGATCCGATATCCGAATATTTCGGATCGGATATCCGATCCGAAACCTAATTTCGGATCGGATATCCAACTTTTCGGATCGGATTCGAATCGGATATCGGATCGGTTTGGATAATCGGATTTTTTGCTCAGCCCTAGTGCGATCTACCGTTGAAAAGTTAAGAGGATAAGCTATCACCTCCACTTGCCTTGCATCGATATGAGGTCTGTAGCTCAAGATATAGTCATTTGAAGTTGACCCTTGTGAAACTGAGTTTTCAATCCTGTATTTTACTCTTGCTTGTGCATGCCAAGGCTTCAAACCCTCCCTTTTATTGCTTTCCTTGACTTTACACTTGTTCCCTTGCCTTGCCTTTAACTCTCCTCCTTGCCATGGTTTAGGAGATATGAAAACCGAGTTTCCATTTATAAAATACAAGAAAAAGTCGTAATTACAAAAGTTTACAAAGTTACAAATGCAAAACAAGTTAAAGCCCAAAATTACAACTAAATGTGCAAACCGGCATATTACATAAAACTCCAATTAAAAACCAATATTAAGCATGTTCATTACGATAAAATTAACCTATGCACCCAACACGATTTGACTTTATCACTCTCCGCCGTGGTCTCACTTTCTGACTGCGTCTATGGTAACATAGTACATCAAGAGTCAAGATTGTTATTCTGTATAAACCTGCTCAGGCTGCTACTATTGTTGAACCATGTCAAGCTCCAACACTTTAATTATTAGTCTTTTATCCACAACTCGTGTTTTCCCTTTTTTCAAGCCTGGAGGCTTCATGGTTATGTGAAAGCTGTAAACTTTGTCTGTTCTTTTGCTTCACTATGTACTAAATATCATTTGGTTATCTGCAGGGCCCGGAAAGCGAGGAACTTGCCTCTGCATCTAGACTTGATGATGATGTCAACTTCTATCAAACCGTAGATCCAAATGTTGCAAAGCTGTTTGAGATTGATGCTCAAGCCAAACGCCCTGCTTTAGTTTTGCTTAAGAAGGACTCTGAGAAAATCAATTACTTTGGTAACTTCACTTATTGTTTTAACGTCTCACTTTATAAATTTGTTTGTTTAAAGTTACATTGATATCTATGTTCAACAAAGAAAAAGAAGCGTTCTAACATTTCAATGCTCATGTAGACGGACACTTTGCAAAAGCTGCAATTTCGGAGTTTGTCAATGCCCATAAACTTCCCTTGGTCACAACCTTTACGAGAGAAAGCGCTTCTTTGATATTTGAAAGTCAGATCAAGAAGCAGGTAAATGTTCCAATCTATCTTCCATTTGTTAGCTGGAATCCAAGTGTTCTAGTAATGATTATGATGTAGCTTGTTGTAGTAGTTATATGCTTTAGACCTTGTTTAAGTAGAAGGATTTGAAAGGAAAGGGAGGGGAGGAATTTGGAGGGAGGCAA
>JAIUZE010046958.1:0-39587 GCA_022085475.1 Heliosperma pusillum | reverse complement strand
TATATATATATATAGATAGATAGGTTCTTATGAGTCCACCAATTTTTGTGAGTCCATGAGTCCTCATCTTGGCCATGGGATGAGGGAGATGAATGGATGAGATTGTAGAGACAAAAGCACACTTAACACTAATCAATTACCTATGCACTAATTAATTAACTTTCTCTCTCTAGCTTTTAGTTAATCACTTTTGAGCACTTTTGAATTTCTGAGATTTGTGAGTGTAACTTCAGCCCATATTTGTGAAACTTCAAACTAAAATGTGATTTCGACTATATAAATTTGAATTTATGAAACTTCAAGACAAGTTTATGTGATTTTAAACTTTTTATGTGTGTAACTTCAGTCATTACGAGTGTCACTTCAACCATTATTTATGTAACTTCAAACTAAAATGTGATTTCGACTACATAAATTTGAATTTTTGAAACTTCAAGACAAGTTTATGTGATTTTAGCCTTTTTATGAGTGTAACTTCAGTCATTACGAGTGTAACTTCAACCAATATTTTTGTAACTTCAAGCTAAAATGTGATTTCGACGACATAAATTTGAATTTATGAAACTTGAAGACAAGTTTATGTGATTTTAGCCTTTTTCTGAGTGTAACTTCAACCATTATTTGTGTAACTTCAAACTAAAATGTGATTTCGACTATATGAATTTGAATTTATGTAACTTTAAGACAATTTTATGTGATTTTAGCCTGTTCTGATGGTAACTTCAACCATTATTTGTGTAACTTCAAGCTAAAATATGATTTCGACGGTACAAATTTGAATTTTTGTAACTTAAGACAATTTATATGATTTGAACCTTTTTATGAGTGTAACTCTAGTCTTTATAAGTGTAACTTCAAACCGTATATGTGTAACTTTAATTTTAAGACATAAGTATGTAACTTTAAGACATGTTTATGTAACTTTAGTCATTTGAAAATTTTAATTTAAGTTGATTTAACTTTAAGGCATATTTTGGTAACTTTAGTCCTTACTAAGTTCTTAATTGTACAACTTCAAGCATAACTTCAGTCTGTTAATCGTATAACTTCAGTATTTTAATAGTGTAACTTCAGTCCCTAAAAGTGTAACTTCAGTCCTTAAAAGTGTAACTTCAATTTTTAATAATGAAATTTTAAGACATGTTATCTTTAGTCATTACTAGTGTAAATTCAGTCCAAAATAGTGTAACTTCAGTCCAAAATAATGTAACTTCAGTCCAAAATAATGTAACTTCAATACAAAATAGTGTAACTTCAGTCCAAATACACCATCAATCATACTAAAATCAAAACATAATAGTGTAACTTAAGCAAAATCATAATGAGATCTAAAAAATAAAAACATAAAAACTTCAGTTTTTAATAATGTAACTTTATTATTTAAAAGTGTAACTTCAAGGCTTAATAGTGTCACTTCAAGCCTTATAAGTGTAACTTCAAGGCTTAAAAGTGTAACTTCAAGCCTTAAAAGTGTAACTTTAATCTTTAATTGTGTAACTAAAAAAAATCAGATCTAAACATAAAAAACTATAAGAAATAACAAAATTAAAATAAACATAACAAATTCGAAAAAAAAAACATAAAACATATTAAAAAAAGTGTAACTTCAGCAAAAAAAAACTGGGTAACTTCAGTTACTAAAAGTGTAACTTCAGTCATTATATGTGAAACTTCAGCAAAAAAAACTGGGTAACTTCAGTCATTATATGGGTAACTTCAGTTACTAAAAGTGTAACTTCAGTCATTATATGTGAAACTTCAGCAAAAAAAACTGTGTAACTTCAGTTATTATATGGGTAACTTCAGTTACTAAAAGTGTAACTTCAGCGATTATATGTGAAACTTCAGCACTAACAAAAAAAAACTAGCATTTTTTTAGATCTGAAAAAATAACAAACATAAAAATAACAAAAAAACACAAAAAAAGACATGTGTAAATTCAGTAAAACTACATATGTGACTTTAATATATAAAGTGTGTAACTTTAAAAGAATATTTGTGTTACTTTAATAGACGTTATTAACATCCCCTTTATCATATCAAAAAAACAAAAAAAAACAAAAATGAAAATTTAAACAACAAAAAAATAAGAAAAAGAAATGAAAAATAAAAAATAAGAAATTAAAACAAAAACACAAGAACAAGAACAAGAACAACACAACAACAACAACAACAACACAACACCACAACAACGACAACAACAACAACCTTGACCCCGCCCTCACCCCGACGCCACCACACCCTCACACCGAACCTTTCCCGACCCTTTCCCAACGCCTCGACACCACCAACACCACCAAAACCGTTGTCCTCCTCCACCAAAACCAGATCTGGACCAAAAAAGAAAGAAGAAGAAGAAGGGGAACGGGTAGTGGTGGCCGGGTTGGTGGTGGCCGAAGGTGGCAGCGTGAGTGAGGCGGTGGCTTGCTTTTGGCGGTTTATTTTTTAGATCTAGTTTTTTCTTTCTTTTGGTGGTTACTTTTATTTTAGAGAGAATATAAGAGAGTGTTTTTAGAGAGGAGGAGTGTTTTTTGTATTTGTGGGGATAGATCTAGTATTTGTATTATTTCAAAAAAAAAAAAAAAAGTTTAGGCGGTGGCCGGTGGTGGCCGGTGGTGGCCGGCGGTGGCCGGCTGTGAAGGCCGGCGGTGGTCGACGGAGAAGAGGAGAAGAGTAAGTTATGGAGGTGGTGAGAGTTTTTTTTAGAAAGAGTAGAGGTGGTGAGTGATTTTTTTGGATTTTTGAGTTTTGTGGGTTTTAGAGAGATGGAGAGGATGGATAATATGAGAGATGAAAGAGAAGTAATTGTGAGAAAAATGTTATATAGTGAATTAGTGTAGATTAATGATTAATTAGTGAAAAGTAGAGAGAAGGTGATATTAATGACATTTTTGGAGAATCAATCTCAACCAACCATTTTCCACATCCAATGGCCTCTAAGAGGACTCATGGACTCACTCTTTTGGGATCGACTCTCTTGATCCTTTTTCTCTCTCTCTCTCTCTCTCTCTCTCTCTCTCTCTCTCTCTATATATATATATATATATATATATATATATATATATATATATATATATATATATAGAAAGAGAGAGAGAGAGAGAGAGAGAGAAAGAGGATCAAGAGAGTCCATCCCAAAAAAGTGAGTCCATGAGTCCTCTTTGTGACCATTGGATGAGGGAGATGGATGGTTAAGATTAAAAGAGAAAACTTGTCATTAAGAGTGTGTTTAACCACTTCTCTCTCATCCATATTAATTAAACCACTAATAAATCCATCAACTTAACTCACCCCTCACACAATTCATTCATAATAAACACTCTCCTTCTCTCTAAAAAACCACTCTCCATTCTCTCTAAAAAAACACTCCTTTATTCTCTCTAAATTCAAATAAACCACCAAAAATGAAACCCTAGATCTAAAAAAAATAAAACCCTCCTCCGCCACCTGCGCCGCGCCACCTGCTGCAACCCGCGCCCGTGCCCCTGTCGCGCCAACCCACACCCATATCTGCCACCGACTCCGCCGCCCAACCTCCACCACCCTCGGACTCCTGCCATGTAGCCCACCCCCTGCCACCGCCACCTGCCACCGCCCCTTGCCACCTCGAACACTTATCATTTCCGACCTCCCATGCCTCTCCCTTCCTTTCACACCAAACCACCACCACCAACAACCACCACTAACACCAAATCACGACCTGCTCCCTTCCTTATCATTTCCGCCGCCACCTGCGCCGCGCCACCTGCCGCAACCTGCGCCCGTCCTTCCCCTGCCACCGCTCAGCCGGCTGCCGGCTGCCGTCCCTCCGCCACTCTCTCCTGCCGCCTTCCTCTTCTTCTTCTTCTCTTTTTTTTTTTTTTTCCTTTTTTCAGATTTGTACCACCATCTCATTTATATCTCAGTTTTTTTTTTCACAATTTATGTTTTTTTAGATCTACTTTTTTATTTTTCAAATTTCTATGTTACTAATTTATTTTCCAGATTCTATGTTTTTATTTTTTATTTTTTCCAGATTTTACTTCCTCTTCTTCTTCTTCTCTTTTTTATTTTTCAAAGTTATTTTTTATTTTTTATTTTGATTCTACGTTTTTATTTTTTAGATCTCGTTATTATTTTTCAAATTTTTATGTTTTTTTTTTTTCAGATCTAAAAAACTGCTAGTTTTTTTTTGTTAGTGCTGAAGTTTCACGTATAATGGCTGAAGTTATACTTTTAGTAACTGAAGTTACCCATATAATGACTGAAGTTACACAGTTTTTTTTTGCTGAAGTTTCACATATAATGACTGAAGTTACACTTTTAGTAACTGAAATTACCCATATAATGACCTAAGTTACACAGTTTTTTTTTGCTGAAGTTTCACATATAATGACTGAAGTTACACTTTTAGTAACTGAAGTTACCCATATAATGACTGAAGTTACCAAGTTTTTTTTTTTTTGCTGAAGTTACACTTTTTTTTTTTAATATGTTTTATATTTTTTTTTCGAATTTGTTATGTTTTTATTTATTTATTTTAGATTTCGTTTTTTATTTTTTTTATGGTGTTTTTATTTCTAGATCTAAAGTTACACTATTAAGAGTTATATAACTGAAGTTACATAGGTTTGGACTGAAGTTACATAAGTTTGGACTGAAGTTACATAGATTTGGATTGAAGTTACACTAGTTTGGACTGAAGTTATACTTGAAAAGACTAATGCATAAAGTTACACTATAAATGACTAAAGTTACACAAATAAGGCTTGAAGTTACACTCGTAATGACTGAAGTTATACTTATAAAAAGGGTAAACTCACATAAATTTATCTTAAAGTTACATAAATTTAAATTTATTTAGTCGAAATTACATTTTGGTTGAAAGTGACACAAATAAGGGCTGAAGTTACACTCGTAATAACTGAAGTTACACTCATAAAAAGGCTAAAATCACATAAACTTGTCTTGAAATTTCATAAATTCAAATTTATGTAGTCGAAATCAAATTTTAGTTTGAAGTTACAAAAATAATGGTTGAAGTGACACTCGTAATAACTGAAGTTACACTCCTAAAAAGGCTAAAATCATATTAAATTGTCTTGAAGTTTCATAAATTCAAATTTATATAGTCGAAATCACATTTTAGTTTGAAGTTAAATAAATAATGGTTGAAGTTACACTCGTAATGACTGAAATTACACTCATAAAAAGTCTAAAATCACATAAACTTGTCTTTAAGTTTCATAAATTCAAATTTATATAGTCGAAATCACACTTTAATTTGAAGTTACACAAATAGGGGCTGAAGTGACACTCATAAATCTCAGAAACTCAAAAGTGATTAGCTTAAGGCTAGAGAGAGAAATTTAATTAATTAGTGCATAGGTAAATGATTAGTGTTAAGTGTGTTTTTGTCTCTACAATCTCATACATCCATCTCCCTCATCCAATGGCTAGGATGAGGATTCATGGACTCAAAAAAAAGGGTGGACTCACAAGAACCTATATCTATATATATATATATATATATATATATATATATATATATATATATATATATATAAATAGGATCACATAAGTCCAACTTTTCTTAGGTGAGTCCATAAGTCATAATATTGATCATTAGATCAAACAAGTGAATGGTTAAGATTAAATCAAAAAATAAAAGACTAATATAAAACCTTCTAATCCCACCCAAACCCTAATCAGAAAACATAAACCCCCTCTCTCTCTACCAACTTCTCTCTCCACTTATCTCTCAAACCAGCCACCTCTAACCGCCACCTCCTCCTCCAGCCACCACTTCCTCCGCCTCTCGGCTTCCCTCTTTCCGCGGCCTTCATTCCTCCCCACTCGCCGCCTCTCACCACCCACCTGGCCTCCCACGCGGCGGCCCTCTACCTCCCTCGACCTCTCCACTCGCCGCCTCCCTCTGACCACGACCATCCTTGCCGCATCTGCCCCTCGTTTCTCTGTTTTTGTTGGTGGTTAATGCCACCTCTTTTCAGATCTGGTTTTTTGTGAGGTATATTTGTGGTGGTGAGTGGTTGTTGATGGTGGTTGATTAGAGAGGAGAGTATCAGATGGTGTGGTGGGGGTGGGTCTGTTGGCTTGGTGGCGGTGACGTTGGGGATGTGGTGAAAGTCCATAGACCTTAATTAGACTCCTCTAACTAGTTATCAAATTACTTGTTAATTTAGTACTTAATGATCTATGTAACATGCATTCAAATATAAAGACATTTATATAAAAGAAGAAATTTCCTCACATTGATATGGAAATTAAATGGGCACAACAAGAACTCCTTCTTGTTGTTCTTGAGCTACAAATATGGATGAACAAGAACAATCTCCAAAATAGAAGACCTCCTTCAAGTTGCACCAAGATGATACCAAATAATTTACCCTTATTATTAACTAGATAATAAGATAGATATTACACTACTAATATTAGAATATATTACTACACTAGTAATACTTAGTAAATATTAGTATTATAAGAGTTTTAGTGAGAAGAAGAGTTTTTGAGAGATGTATGAAAAATAAGCAAGAATGAACAAATGAAATGAACAACCATATTGCCCTTATAAAGACAATATGGCCGGTCATGGTAGCCTCACAAGAGACTAAATTTGCTTATTTTAAGGGACGTGCTTTTTCACATACGGATTTTACTCTTTCACATACGCCTTTTACAATTATACCCTTATCATTTTTATCTCATCCAATTCCCGTTTTATTTTTCTCCCTTCCTTATCTACCATTACCATCAACACCACCATCCTTCAACTACTCCGATAAACCATGTCGCCGACGACGTTGCTCCGGCTGACCTCCGGCATTCCCCATCCCCTCCACCGCACGACCCTCCCCTCCTGCGCTTCCCTCTCCACCGCACTCCCCCTCCCCTTGCTCTGCAGTCTGCCCACGAGCGCCGATCCTCCATTCCCTGACCTGCCTTCCTCAGCCGCCGTCTACAAAAATCATTATTATTATTATTATTGACAACAAAAGGCAAAAAGCAATGTTCCTCTTCAAAAATCAAAGCTAGGCTGACTATTAATCATGTTCCTTGTTGTTTATTGACATCAATACGCTAAACACAGGAACTTGCATAGATTGAAGAATTCAAATACAAATTGAAATTGCAAAAAAAAATTGAAAGTTGAATGATGTGCTTTAAAGTTTAAACCATTGTTCATGTTTATTATATTTGATTTTATGCTTAATATATTATATACAAAAGTCAATTTGATTAGGTTTAGGAAAAAGAAAGTTAAATTTGATTATGTTAAGGAAGAGGAAAAATAATGGGTAAGAAAAGGGTATGATATGGAAACTTAATGAAAAAGTGTATGTGAAAGAGTAAAGTTCGTATGTGAAAAAGTAATTCCGTATTTTAATTCACATGCAAAGTGGTGGAGTGTAGTGTTGAGTAAAATGATTTTAGGTTTACTATTCATGTCATAATCACATGTTACTTGTGAGTATGAATAAGAGCAACCATCATCACTTCCCACTATACCATAACCGGCCATGTGAGGCTTTATTTGGTCCATTTTGATTTTTGATATTTGTCCTACAAATACTTATTAATCATATGCTTAATTATCTTATATAATTAAGTGTTAATTTGATCATATCACAATTATATGACACAAATTAATAAATAATATGTACTTAACATTTTAAGTAATATTTTACCATTATATCAATATATAATGGGTCCCACAATGCTTAGTTAATTTATTTTACAACTCTTTGTAAATATAATTAACCAATTATCTCTATCTCAAAACCTCAACTATTTTAGTAATTTAACGATTAATTACTAAGTTAAATATTATTTAATCATATTAAAAGAAGATATAAATTTATTAGTCAATTATCGCATAATTGAAAAATAAACTTAATCGAATTTGAGTTCTTAACTCAATTTCTAACAATTAACTCTTGTACATATCGAATATATGTAATGGACTAATTAACTGTATCATATACAAATAATTAGTTACTATTTGGATTTCATCCTTTAAGTGTGACCGAAAGGGATCAGTTGATCACCGCCGTCATACGACAATAACGTCAAACTCTAGTCAGCCAACCGTTATTGATTTACGTTAATCAACTTACTTATCATATATATAGTCAATAAATATCCCAATTATATTACTTAATGAGATTTATTATGTGGCGCACTATTGTGGAGGACACCTACTCCAACATGTGGATGGGGCTAAGTCCACATATTTGGTTGAGTCCCTAAGTCTTCCTACCATCCATTGGATTAAGGCTGTTGGACGGTTGAGATTAAAAGGCCTAAAATCAACTATTTAATGAGAAAACAAGGTAAATTGCATCTGTTTTAAAGTCCCAAAGACACACTGGCATAACTAATAATTCCTTCTCTCATCTTTAGGTTAAGACTCTTCCTCTTCCCTCATATCAGATAACGTGCTCATCACAACAACAAAAAACTATTTTTTCATAAAATCTTTCTTCATTCACCACAAATTTTTCTTCTTCTTCTTCTGCCCTCATCACAACTAAAAAAACACTATTTTTTCATAGAATCTTTCTTCTTTCATCATTTGAACGTCCATCTAATTACCATTCGTAAACATTATAACGATTTCCTTTAGTCTTGTTGGTAAGTTCTATAGTTGAACATGGATGATATGCAGATTGTATAGGGCAACAATGGTAAGTAGATTATTCATACTTAGGTTGTATCCATTATTTTATTTTTTATGCAAAACCAGACGTAGATTGTATGCATGATTTTATTTTTTAATTTTTTGAGAAGATGAAGGAAAAAGAGACCAATGGTCTTCTTTTTGTAGGAAGGGTTCCATAATACTGATCTGCTTTTAGGTTTTTCGGAGATGAACACGGGTTGGAGATAAGGCGACCATATAGCAGTAGAAAATTTAAGTTACAGTTAGTTATAGTTTACCATAAGTTTGTTAAAGTTACACAATTATTGCTAAAGTTACAAAATTATTGATTAAAATTTTGTTGCAGATAGTAAAAGTTTAGTAAAAAAGTTACAAATAGTGAACTTTTGTTAAAGTTACACGTATTATCGTTTAAAGTTACACAATTATTGGTGAAGTTACAGATTACCATCAGTTTGTTTACATAGTTTACAAGAGGCTCGTCCCAGACAGATACATCTGCTAAAGTTAAAGAAAATGTTGATTAAAGTTACAGTATTTGCTAATTGCATTAAAGTTACACATATTTCGAATACAATTACACTTTTTTAGTGTTAAACTTACAGTTTTTATTGTGTATTTAGTGAAATTTGTTTGCTAGTAGAGCTAACTATTAAAACATATTGTTGGGGTTTACAGAGGCTGAATTTGCTGAAGTTATACAAGAGGTGGGAGAGGACGAATTCTGTAGGATAGTTGAAAAACAATTTACGCCTTTTGTTGGTCAGGAGTTCAATGACATAGATGAGGCTGTGAAGTTCTATAAGGTTTACGCTCTTTCTTGTGGCTTCTATGTGCGTAAATACACTACAAATAAGTGGCGTGATGGGGAGATAAAGTCCAAACTTTTGGTTTGTAATCGAGAGGGATTTACGTACGCGAAGAAGGTTAGTAAGTGCAAAGATATGCAAGTTTGCACAAACACAGATGAGGGGGTAGAACCAGTTGCAGAGAAGCAGCAAAGGAAAACTAAGGTCAAGAGGATAGGATTCAAAGCGAGAGTTAGGTTATTCATGATAAAAGGTGTTTTATTTATTGACCGATTTCATGAGGGGCACAATCACGAACTGGTTGATGTGAAAGATAGTGAGTTTCAGAAGATGTCAAGAAAGTTGCACAAAGATCACAAAGGACTGATAGTCTATAACTCTAGGGTGAGTGTAATGATTATTTATTTCCTTAAAGTTACACATATATAACGATGAAGTTACAAAATATATCGTTAAAGTTACACAACTGCAGACATATAAGACATTAAACGTTTATTTATTTATTTATTATCCAACCTATAAACTGATTCATAGTTTTGTATCATTGGTTGATGTGATATCAGATTTTCATTAAAAGTGGCTATTCTCTATGTGCAGCTGAGGATAGGTGCTACGAAGACGTGCCAGATGTGCAAGGAACATGTTAATGGGTTTGAGATTACCGAGGCTAGCCTGAACGACTTCAAGAATTTCCATCAAGATATCAAGTGTTTCATCAATGAAAGGGACAGTCAGTTGTTTGTCGACTTCTTTAAGAGCATGATGGAAACCAGGGAGGATTTCGTCTTCGACTATGAGGTTGATGCGGATGGTAGCCTTGGCAGGGTTATATGGGCAGATGGTGTTCCTAGAAGAAACTATTCAGTATTTGGTGATGCTGTATCTTTTGACCCCACATACTCAACGAACAAGTACGCAATGGTGTTTACACCTTTCACTGGTGTCGACAATCATAAACGGTTTGTGACTTTTTGTGGTGCACTACTAGCGAGAGAGAATGAGGAGTCGTTTACTTGGGTGTTCAGTCGTTTTATTAGTGCAATGCGTGGTAACGAACCACAATATATTATTACTGACCAGGCCCCCGACATTATTAAATCTGTCCCACAGGTTTTCAAAACAGCAAGACACCGTTTCTGCATGTGGCACATCATGAACAAGGTCCCAGTCATATATGGTACTTCAACACAAGATTACACTGATTTCATAAAGAAGTTGAATACAATTGTGTGGGATGACGAGCTTGAACCACAGGAGTTCGACGATAGTTGGCAGGAGATAATGGATGAACATAAAGGTGGAGTAAAAGACTAGTTTGCTGATACATACAATAAAAGGAGGCAGTGGGTAATGGCGCATTGTAGGGATTTGCCCATGGCGAGTGTTATGAGGACCACGCAAAGGTTAGAGAGCGAAAACAGTTTTTTTAAGAGATTCAAGCACAAATCGGGGACACTGGTTGAGTTTTGGATGCGCTTTAAAAGTGCTATGGACCAACAAAGACATACTCAGAAGAAACTTGATAATGAAAACAGACAAACATCACCAAAAATGAATTCTAAGATGCCTATTGAAAGGCACGGGTCATTAGTGTACACGCATGAGATATTTGAGGATTTCCAAGAAGAAACTATACAGTCAACAAAGGGACTTAGTGTTAGGGGTTTATCAGAGATTAATGGAGTAGAGATAACTACGCTTAAGATGTGCAACGGGAAAGAAATTTTGACATACATTTTAGCCCAGGTATGATTTAGTATTTTAGCTTCAAAATTAGAACTTCTAGACAGTAGAATGTAAATTATACTTGATAACTTCCAGGTATCAAAGTAATCTGTTACTTAAAGTTACGCATATTGAGTATTGGAGTTACATATTTAAATCATAAAATTGGTGTAAACGTTACTCTGTTTAGATGTTAACTATAACCTAAAGTTACAAAACATGCACATTACATTTACGCATACTCAAGTTATAGTTACATGTCTGAAGTTTTTATTAATAATGTTAAATGTTAATATGTTTCAGTTGGTAAACTTCTTTAATCTTTTCCTTTTTGGTTTTGATTGGAGAAGGTACGTATGACGCAAAGTGCAGCTGTAGAATGTTCAAAGATCTGGTATACTTTGCAGACATATAATTAATATTTATTCAAGTAATGGTGTCGATGAAATTCCGATTAATTACATTGCTAAGAGATGGATGAAGGACGCAGCCCACCACATCTCGGAGGACAAAGACATAATTGATGGCAAACAAATTGAAATGTCCAAGTTGTGGTCGGAAGTCCACCAGACTGTTGGGCTATTAAGAGGTAGGGACAAGGCTGATGTGGAGAGTTTGTGTTGCTTAATTCAAGATTTTCGAGAGAAGCTCGCACCGACAGGGGAGGCACTTACCAAACATCAAGAATTGGAACAGCTACTTGGTTCTAAGGCCAGCGAAACGATTACAGTTTTACCTCCTAAACATTCGAAAAACAAGGGCAGTGGAAAGAGAATGTTGTAAAAAAAGAAGAGAGTTGTTGCCATATCTGCTAAACCGAAACGAATGTGCAATAACTGCAAGCAAATAGCACATCATGACAAGAGGAACTGCCTCAACCCGTTCGTAGAGCGGCCACCGCTATCGAATGAATCATCGAATGAAGAGGAAGATGAGGATGACGAAGAAGAAGATGGTTTAGCTTAATAGACAATATCATTTGTTTGATGAACTAACGAAACAAAAATATGTTTTTAATTGCATCTTTTCGTTATGTTTAAGTATGTTTGCCTTTAAAAATTATTAGGACTTTACACAGTGAGAAATCAAAAAGTAATGAGTCATCTTCAATTTAAAGTCAAGTTACATATACATTGGTTAAAGTTACAAGTATTACGCATTGAAGTTACACAATGAGGAATCAATAAGTAACGAGTCATCTTACATTTAAAGTAAAGTTACATATACTGTGGTTAAAGTTACACGTATTAAGCATTGAAGTTACACACTGAGAAATCAAAAAGTAATGACTCATCTTCAATTTAAAGTGAAGTTACATATACATTGGTTAAAGTTACAAGTATTAAGCATTGAAGTTACACAATGAGGAATCAATAAGTAACGAGTCATCTTGAATTAAAAGTGAAGTTATGGCTGAGACCAAAAAAACAACATCTTCTTGCGGTATGGTTAAAGTTCTACGTATTAAGCATTGAAGTTATACAGTGAGAAATAAAAAAGTAATGAGTCATCTTTAATTTAAAGTGAAGTTAGATAAACATTGGTTAAAGTTACAAGTATTAAGCATTGAAGTTACACAATGAGGAATCAATAAGTAACGAGTAATGTAAGACAGTTACCGCCGGCCAAAACAAATATGAACACTAAGTGATACTGATGTTACAGTATTTGAAAAATGAAGTCACAGATTTGTCATTGTCATATTTTGTTCAAAATGGAACTTATGTAACTTCGGCACAAATTCAAGTAAATTCAGCACATATTGTAGCCAATATTACATCTTCATGCTAGGTGTATTTTTTCACAAAAATTACATTGTCCTGCAATGTGTTTCAGATAATTGCCCTTTTGAACAAAATTATTGTTTCTTTTTTTTGCAGTAACTTGTCCAGTCTACGCTTTGCTTTCACTACTGTCCAAATATGTGCTTTGTTAGCCACAAAACTACGGACTTTTTCCAGAACTTTGTCTCTTTTCCCATGAACATCGGCAAGTACAAGGGTTGCTGCCATCTGAACTACCAAGTAACGCCGACTGACCTTAGTCAAAAAGGTCATTATTCTGGAAAGGCTCACCTTCATACATCAAGATGTGAACCATTGTAAAAATGCCTTACTCAGTGTTATTTGGAAAAGGCCTTGACCAGTTGAATTTTATTTGACGATGCTGAAATCCAACATCTTCACTCCCTCTACTGACACCTCTATGTTCCAAATAGTCACTCATTGCACCAGCGTACGCATAATTACGTATTAAAAAAATTATGGGATATTCTACATTGTACCCCTCAACTTTTCGACTTTCTACGTGTTACCCCTACACTTTTGGAAACATACATGGTACCCCTAAGTTTTCTAATTTTAATTACGCGTAACCCTAATTAGTTTTTTCGTCAATTAGTATTGTTTTTTGACGTTAAGTGATGAGTAGGACGCCTAGGTGGATGATGACTGGCTTTTGTGTTAGTAGCTATAGTTTTCTGCCATTTTCTCCCCCATTTCCCCTCCCGATAAACATTATTTAATGTCTTCTTTTTTCATCATCTTCCATCTTTTTTCTTTCTACTTCCTTCTTAAATTTCTGTGATAATTGTTTCAGTTTTGTTTTGTTTATTCATTTATCTCTTATTGATTCTTCATCTTCTTGGAAAAACTTACCAATAGATGGTCTTGATTTTAGGAACCAATGTTTCAATCGATGTGGTCGGAACGTTATAATTATGATATCAGGTTTCGTCAACAACCCCCGAATCCCTAGATTGTAATCATTTCGTTATATGGTTATCAAAAGAGTATGTTACCATCACAAAGGATTTCAAAAACAAATGTGCTAGTGAAGATGAAGATGAATATTGTACAAGTGTTATGGAGATATTATTGAGGGAAAATGATCATATTTACTTCAATCGCCAAATAGATGAAGATCAAGACAATAATTACACTTAGTTATCAAGAAACATAGGGTAGAATGAGAGGTAGTTTATGGGAAGAGGGAGATGAGAAAAGAAACCGAGAAAGATAAAGATGAATCTGGATATGAAAGGGTATAGTGAGAGGAGAGGTGTGTTAAACAAGCTAAGAGAGTGACGGTTTTATAGTGCCAAGTAATAGTCATAGTCACAGTCAGTCATCATCCACGTAGGCGTCCTACTCAGCACTTAACGTTTAAAACAAATACTAACTGACGGAAAAAATACTTGGGGTTACGCTTAATGGAAATTAGAAAACTTAGGGGTACCATGTATGTTTCCAAAAGTGTAGGGGTACCACGTAGAAAGTCCAAAAGTTGAGGGATACCAAATACAGTTCTATCAAAATTATATTAACATTATATTATGATTAAACTTACTATTATAGTGGACGCCTTAACAACAGCAGACTTATCCGGATGGGGATGAATATGATTGTCGAGTAGGTCTATCGTTTGTGCCTTGAAGTTGATACATACACATGCTATATGGTCATCAATGTTAACGGGTATGAAAATTAAGTCCGCATTCAGATTCAGAGTACTCTCACAGTCCTTTACCCAGAGGTTCCAATGTATGAAAAAAGTGTCTAAGTTGCTTTCATCAGGTGTGCATGTCTCAGGTGCTGCCATTATCCGCATAAGAATGTCCTACACAAACGACCAATAATCGATTGGAGTTACACAAGACAATAACTAAGAGGTGGTCTATTGCAAAAGACAATAACTAAGAGGTATTTGATTACAGGGAAAGAATCGTACCGTATGGCGTAACCCAAAAAATGACATCCTTGCATCTCCGCTCTCATCTGACTCGATATGGTTCAGCAACTTTGACCAGCATTCAATAACATTAGAGGACATCGCAACGTCGGGTAGCATGCTCAAGATATCGTCCCTACGAAGCCTGTTAATACGTCCGTAAATTGCTAGGGGCTCCCTGTTTTATACATTGCAGCATCAGGTAGAATTGACTAGAAATGCATTAGGGGGAATCTGTTATGGGTAAACATAGACAGTTAACTTACACGTTTTCCAGGTTGTTGTGGTCTAGGAAGCAGTAGTCTGACACGTGCTTTCGTAATTCTTTCAAATCTTTGAATAATGTCGTGTTGTTCCGTAGTATCTTGGATACAACAAGGGTATCCACATTAGCATTCCCACAGTCCAGAGAACAACCAAGGCCATCACCCCTCCCACGACAACGACTACTTAAAGGTGAAAGGTGTTCCAGATCTTTGTGATGAACTTCATTATTCGAAACCTTGGCCGTAGCGGCAGAAGGAGTAGCTAAACGGCATCGTTTATATGTGATAGAACAATTATTTTCAGGCTCGCTCATCTGCTTGTTGTCCGCTCTTGATACAGAAGTTAATAACTTTGACTTACCCTCTGAAAAGGAAAATACACTTGGTAACACGTCATCCCTTAACTTGTTAACGTCTCTAAGAACAAGGGTAGCGGCTATTTCAGCTCGGAAGAGATTCATGGACTCTGCCTTCCCTAAATTGCAATCAAACAGTGATCCGTGATAAAGAAACATGTGTAACATCATGTACACACCACAATTCTGGATAGAATAACCTTGTCTTTGCCAACTGAAATTGATGTTTACGTGTTTAAAGCCGCTGACCTTTGATCCTTTTTCAAAACCTTTAGATAGCAAATAACTTACCATTCCATCAGCCTGGAAGCAGTGGCAAAAGATGAAAATATTATAAAAATCCAAATAAATATTAGAAGTTACACCACTTAATAATTGAAAGTTTGTGGTAGATGTTTTACAGCGATGCGTGCGAGGACCGTGTAACGTAGCTTCTCAAATTCATCATCGTAAGAGCGGTTGTCGAGATACTCAACCTGCTCTGAAGAGAAGTTAATGCAGGCACAACTATAGTGATCGCCGTCACCAGAGAGAACAGGTATGAAAACCTATACGTGTAAACATGAAAGTTACATGATGATTATCTTAAGTTACGAGGGAAGTTTAGAAAAGTGAACATTTGAAAATGATTAAAAACGCAGAATCAAAATTTAATACCATATCAACGTCAAGATGAAATGTAGAAACGCACGATTCAATCCATAACTCCCATGACCCAAACAAATATTGAGACAAGTCCACGTCTTTTCCAGACTTTTTGGCCTTCCAAATGTTCAGCAATATATTCTATTTAGACATAATATATTAGCTACTATGAAGTAAGAAGTAATATTGAATTTAAAGTGAAGTTACATATACTATGGTTAAAGTTACACGTATTAAGCATTGAAGTTACACAGTGAGAAATCAAAAAGTAATGAGTCATCTTCAATTTAAAGTGAAGTTACATATACATTGGTTAAAGTTACAAGTTTTAAGCATTGAAGTTACACAATGAGGAATCAAAAAGTAATGAGTCATTTCAATTTAAAGTGAAGTTACATATACATTGGTTAAAGTTACAAGTATTAAGCATTGAAGTTACACAATGAGGAATCAATAAGTAACGAGTCATCTTGAATTTAAAGTGAAGTTACATATACTGTGGTTAAAGTTACACGTATTAAGCATTGAAGTTACACGCTGAGAAATAAAAAGTAATGCGTCATCTTTAATTTAAAGTGAAGTTACAAATACATTGGTTAAAGTTACAAGTATTAAGCATTGAAGTTACACAATGAGGAATCAATAAGTAATGAGTCATCTTGAATTAAAAGTGAAGTTATGGCTAAGACCAAAAAAACATCTTCTTGCGGTATGGTTAAAGTTACACATATTAAGCATTGAAGTTACACAGTGAGAAATCAAAATGTAATGAGTCATCTTCAATTTAAAGTGAAGTTACATATATATTTGTTAAAGTTACAAGTATTAAGCATTGAAGTTACACAATGAGGAATCAATAAGTAACGAGTCATCTTGAATTTTAAGTGAAGTTACATATACTGTGGTTAAAGTTACACATATTAAGCATTAAAGTTACACAGTGAGATTAATATGAAAGATTCACAATAATCACATTAAAGCGCACTTACAGTATAGCTGAGACCAAAAAAACATCTTCTTGCGGCTTTGGCATAGTCGTCACTCATGATGTGGTTCAATAATATACACCAGCAATCTATACCATTGTTCAAGACTTGAACACCAGGAAGCAATGAATGCATATCTTCACGATTTTCACAGGAAAAGTCGTTGTATGAGACTAATTGTTCACTTCAAAATTACAAAAAAAAAAGAGTTAGCGATAAAATAACATTAAAAAATTTATAAACAATGTCTAAAATTGTGTGGCTAAGGAAAATATTAGGGATAAGACCGACTTACAATCTCTTACACTGGTCAAGATTTTGAAAGACGAAATCCATTACATCTTTCCTCAAGGTAAATACAGTTGAGAAAATGCTCTTATTACCGCACAAAAAATATGAAACAACAATCTGGTTAGGATCAGGTGCCCCACAGTCAAAAGAACAACCCAAGTTCTCGGGGATCTCGTCCATGCAGGATAAGGCATCAACAGAGTGAAGTAAAAAAGGGTGGTGGATAAGATTAGTCTGGGGGACATAAATGGAGCGAGATGCACCCATTCCGACATCATCTTCCAAACCTAAAAGCACTTCGTTGATTTCAGCGGTGTTATAAAAATCAATGGTACCCATTATTTGATCATTTATTTCTTGATGTTGTACTTCACAAGAAGCACCTTTTTTTGGCAATAACTGAAAGACTGCGTCAATTTCAGCAGTGGCGAATATACTGTCACAAAGTTGCAAGGATTTTGAGGGTGAAACATGTCCATCCAGCCCACAAACGATCTCGGTCGCTGTCGGAGCCAAATCATTACCAGTTTTTCCAAGATCGGAAGGGGGAGTCGTACGAGTTTCCTGAATTACAGGTGCATTAGAAACAAATTTATTCAACAATGCGGCCATTTGTTCAGTCTTTTGCATGGACAACCAGAAAAGAAAGTGCACTTTGTTGATATGAGTAATACTTTCAAACCCTTTAAGCACTAGTCATTTAAGCCTATCAATGGACCTCTTCAACAAACGTGGGGTGTTACAATCACCCCCACTTGAAGAACGCAACGTCCTCGTTGCGCCTGGGAGCATAACCGCTAACCCAGAATCCTCCCCCGCTAGGTGGGTGATCACAATGGAGCGTATAACAACTGCCTCCATCACCGCACGGTCGCAGGGTTGCTCTGATACCATTTGTAACACCCCGGCCCAAACCTTGGGTCGGGAGGGGTCACTCATGATAGCTCTCCAGGCTGTGTACATGGCCCACAGATCAACACGGGTCCTTTCCAGCGCATTTTGTCCTCACTCATGCACATCCCGGGAACCTTCCCAGGAGGTCACCCATCCTAAGACTACTCTCAGTCAAGCACGCTTAACTTTTGAGTTCTTTTGCATGGACAACCAGAAAAGAAAGTGCACTTTGTTGATATGAGTAGTACTTTCAAACCCTTTAAGCACTAGTCATTTAAGCCTATCAATGGACCTCTTCAACAAACGTGGGGTGTTACAGTGAAAAGTCAACTGGGTAGTTTGGTCTGGATTGGAGGGAGTATAAAGTTTATTAGGAAAATCATTTCAATAAGTTTACAACGGGTTTTAAGCAAACCGCTGTCAAATATATAGAACAACGGTGAACGGGAAAACCGTTACCGGGAATTGACAACGGGTATCTATGGAACCATTATTAAATACATATTATAACAATTTAATTGTCGTAACGTTGTCACACTTATCAGTAAATCACGGGCTTGATATTTTCGCCAATATTTTGACAACGGTAACCAAAATACCGTGATTATATGAAGTAAACCGTTGTGTTTTGTGTGTTTTTAATGCCCATATTTGGCATAGTGTAGGTAGAAAACGCCACGCTATTGTTTTGATCAATTTTATGTTATTTGTTGTTGTTAAATTGCTTAGTTTGTGTATATAATATGTGATCTTTTCTTGGCATGCAAGGAGATGTTGTGGTATAATGTTAGTTGTTGTTAATGTTGGTGACATAATAGTTTGTGATGTTTTGGTATAGTGTTGTGTGCATGTTGGTAATGTTATGATATAGTGTTGTGTGTATGTTGGTATTGTAACACCCGCAAATTTAGCGATTAGCTTTTAATAATATTTTATTACTATCATTACAAGAAAATAAATAGGACTCGGGCGACTGCTTCTAGCGACTGAATTTAGTCGCCAAATCTCATTTGGCGACTGAAAATAGTCGCCAGCTTCCAGTCGCAGGCCCTAGTTGCCAAAAAGAATTCGGGCGACTGATTTCAGTTGCCAAATTGGGCGATTGCCAAAAGTGTCACCAAATTGAGGAAATGGCGACTGAAATGAGTCGTCAAGGCGACTCGCTGCCACAGTAGTCGCTAAATTGGCGACTAAAAACAGTCTCTATTTGACCTTTTTCTGTCTCCAAATTGGCGACTGAAATCAGTCGCCAGTCACGCTGCTATTTTTGCAAAAAAAAAAAAAAAAAATTCATGCCATTTCATTACTGTAACCTGCACGAAACCTTGCTACAATAGAAAAAACAACAACAATGCAAACATTTACAACACCAGGTAGCGAAACCAACACTCTCATATATAAAATGAGAATCAATCCAAGTTTACAAGTCTTGAAAAAAGAGAAGAAATCCAAGTTTAAACATCATCAATCAAAGAGTTTCTAAACATGACAAACATGACCTAAATCAAGTGCAAACGAACCCCACTTCGGCTTGAAAACTGCCACCTCCATCGGGATCTCTAGGATCTCGGGAAAAGGGACGCGGACCTTGGTTGCATGAGTTGAAGAAGGTTTCCATTGCAGTAAAATTTTCCTCCATTATCCAAACTTCTTCATCCCTTTCGGCGTTTTTTCTCCTTTACTTATCTAGCTCGGCTTGTAGTTTACTTATGACTCCCGGCTCGTAAGTTTGTTTCGAGCTAGAAGGCATCCTTGCCCTTGGGGCTTGGTAGAATACATATTTAGCCGAGCCAAGTCCGTACACGGATCCTTTCTTGAAGCCTTCAACCAAGTCAAACAAAATCTCATTATCGGGCTTATCGGGTTGCTTTTCTTTCTCGCCCAAAAATGCATCCTACAAAATATAAACATTATTATTGAAGAGGCTACAAAATAAGATAAACATTCACAAAAATGAGCTTATATGTATAAATATAAATTTTTTTGAAACTTACATATACTTCCTTGTCTTTCGGCTTAATCCAGTATTTTCTACCATCTTGGAGTCGAGAATGGGTGTCAAGGAAGAGCTCCGGAGCCGTGGGCATCTTATCTTTTTTCTTCTTACCCTTCTAAAAGAAGAAAGACATGTATAAGAAGAGTTAAATTATAAAAAGGACTGAAGTTATAATTTTTAAATAGAAAAATTCAAAATTACTCCCTTTTATATACAGCCTTTTCAAACTTACTGTCTTTTAAAACAATATTTCAATATTACTCCATTATACTCCTAAGAGACTTCCGATCAAAAATTGCTACCTAGAGATAACTAAAGTCATAATTAGACTAATTTTCCGGCAAAACTCAAATTTCTTCTAATTTTCAACCAATTTTGCCCTTCTCTCTCCTCTTTCTTCATCTCACTTATCAACCAATTTCTCTCCTTGCTATTCCTCCATTTTTTTGCCTCTCGTTCCCTTTATTTATTGTGACATAAGAATTCAAAAGTTCTATCTCGCACTCAAATTCTCGTTGTAGTTGTGATGCTGCTGTAAGGTTGCGCTTATGTGGTCATGTTGCTGCTTAGGTCACTTCTTGCTATTCCTCTATCTTTTGCCCCTCTTTCCCTTTATATACAATTCAGTTACTAATTGTAAGTATTTTGGTTTGTTCGATGAATCTCAAACAATTGGCAAAGAAAGGTGATCAGTGAACTTATGATTGAAAGAAAACTCCTTAAAAACGCGACTCAAATGTTTACGAATGAGGTGAAATTGATTAAGGATGAGAAATTAAACATTGACGGGAATGAAGTAGAGAATAAGAAAGATGAAGATGGAAGATTAAACATTTAATTTGCAAGTTAATTGGTGTTAGATTTAGAGGCGCAATTAGATTTTTCGTTGTTGTTTGCCTCATTGTAGTATTGGCAAAGTCGTCATGTAGTTCTCTTAATGTATTATGTACTTGGATAATTTGGTGGAATGAAGGAAGCATTTGTGATCATTTTATGTAATAATTTGCTGGATTGAAGGAAGCATTATTTGTGATAATTTGGTGGAATGAAGAACCAAATAAATCACAACAAATCAACTTCATACATAAAATACCCTTAAATCACATAAATTAAGGTCTAATAAGCCGTAGGATTTAAAGTAAACTAATAAAAATAAAAACAGAATAAACAACTAACAAATTAGAATATAATAACTTACCTAGCAACGATTAAATAGGGAGTTGAAATCGCTGGATTTAGCTCAATTGATTTTAACGCAGTAAGTCTGTTGATAAGATAATATTTGAGATTGAATCAATAGTAATAAATTAGAGTAAATTATGCTAAAGTTTGTGTTATAAACATAGGTAAATTCGTCAATTCCTCCTAATTATCACTTCAGTTAGGTCTTGGTAGCAATTTTTGATCGGAAGTCGATTATAAGGGAGTAATTTTGAAATTTTGTTTTAAAAGGGAGTAAGTTTGAAAAAGTTGTATATAAAAGACAGTAATTTAAATTTTTCCTTTTTAAATATGTAATATAATGCATTAATACGTAAACTTACACCCAAAAATCGATCCAAGAAAGATCTAGATCCTCCGTGATGTGAAGGCTCAACCACTCCATCTTTCTTTCCTCCTCTTTTGTGATTGATTCTTGGGCCGACTTAGCCTTAAACTCCGGGCTTTCACGATACTTCAACATCGATTCATATGCACCACCTTCAATTTAAATTAGTATTATAAAAGATGATAAAATTTGTATTAAATTATAATTATATACAAATAACAAAAGAAATTAAATACCTCTTCGGTGCCTGATCAGATGACTCATCGTCATTGGTCGATTCCTCGACCACCGGCTCTTCAACGTATGTATCGTCCTCGTTGACTTAAGAAATACTAAGGCGTCTGTTAGAACCGCCGCCTTGTTGTCTCCCTCGACCTCCCGTTATCTACTAAGAACACTAATAATATTAACATGCTAACACTAATCAAACAACAAAACTTCCAACACTAATAAAAACCCCTATACGAAAAACACTAACACAATTCATGAAAATTATGAGTACCCCATTACTAACAACACTAACACAAATCAAAATTAACAATACTAACAAGAATAATACTAACAACACTAATAATATTAACAACGCTACCATTAATCAAACAACAATACTATACTAATCAAAACTCCTATACTAAATACACTAACACCAATCAAAATTAACAATACTAATAAAATTAATACTAACAACACTAATAATATTAACAACACTACCACTAATCAAACGCCAATAATAACAACACTAATCAAAATTACCAACACTAACACAATTCCAATTTCACCAAACCTTAACTAAATAACATCTAAACACCTAATAATCATCACAAATATTTAAATAAACCTATCAAACCATCAAAAACTAATTAAATTCACAAATTAGACAAGTAAAACTAATATTAATCTAAGAAATTGAAAAACAAATCAAGTAAACCTAACGTTAATCAAGTAAACATACTTTTAGTCGGATGAGGATGGTGGTTGGAGTTGTACTGGTGGTTGACGGAGTCCGGCGGAGGGTGGTGGTCAGAGTGCTAGTGGTGGTAGTGGAGGACGGTCGTCGGAGTTTAGGAAGGGTTCATTGCTTTTTATTTATTTTGAAAGAGTAAAGTAAGAGAGAAGACGAGGCTGAATCGCGATTCTGGACATAATAAACCAATTGGCGACTAATTTGGAGTAGTCGCCAATTTGGAGACTGAAATCAGTCGCCAAATTGGCGACTACTATTAGTCGCCCGACTTTTTTATACAAAATTATTAGCAAGGCTTCAGTCGCCAAATTGGCGACTACTTTTAGTCGCCCGATTGTTATTTCAGTCGCCAATTTGTCGACTACTTTTGTTAGTTGCCTTCTAATAGTCACCCGAAATAAGAATTCTTGTAGTGTATCATTATTATTATTATTAATTAGCCCTGATATTAGATTTAATTAGTCAATTAGCTAGTTGGGTAAAATTCGTGTCTTTTTGCCCCGCTTTGAGTTCATATTTGAATTCTACGCGAAATTTTAGTAAGGATCGACTCATTTTCGTTATTGGCCAATCGGGTCTTATTGGACCTCTATTAGGTTTCATTCCACCTCACAAACCTACCTCACTTTTTCCCCTCCATCTAATTTTTCAAATTCCATCTCCTCTTTCCTCTCTCTAAAAATCTGAAAATTCCACCGTTAAAACCCAGCTTAAACTCCTCCATTAAAACTCTCATAAAACCTTCAATTCTTAACCAAATCTAGATCCGTATATTGTTTTGGAATCCTCTCACCTTCCTCTATCTTTCAAGGTATGAAAGTCTCCACCTTTCCCACTTATTTTAAATCTCCCGTCTTTCTCTAGTATGAGAAATCTTTATCTTTTTGTGTTCTAATGTTAGGTGGAGACTTAGAAGACCTGATTGAAGACTATTTCTTGATTTACGGAAAGCTTAGAAAACGCTAAATAGGGTAATGTTGACAGGTTACGGTATCACATTTTATGTGCTTTTCTATGTGTTTTAGGATAGCTTTTCTAATAAAGATGAGTTCTTGAGTAGATGTTGGTATGAATCTATGACTACAATATGTTTAATTGTTCAATTTCATCTTATAAGTCGCTAATTGATAAAAACTGGTAGTGATGATGATAAATTACCTTCTTGTTGCATAAACATTTACTTAAGTCATTAATGATGGACTAATTGTACTATTATGGTTTAATTAAGTGTTATGATACCGTACCCATATGTGGTGTGCAATGATGTTTATTGACGGATTTGCGTCGATATTGCAAATGGGTTTGAGTTATTATCGTCCTTAATGTGAATCTTATGAATGTGATGGTGTACATGTGGGTTTTGGATGTGAATATGGCATAACTTGTGTGACAATTGAATTTGGGAAAGCCATGGTTGAGTCTCGTGCAAAGAAGAGTTATAACGGCTATGTCACGTACGTGACTTAAGAGGTAGAACCAAAACCCATATTCGTCATGGGCGTGACATACATGTCACAAGCGTGACGACCCGCGGTTCTCCTACACTGACCTCTTTTTCTAAAATGATCATATATCCTTCATTACTTGCTTGTTTTGGGTGTGTGACCTACCATTGGAATCTTAAGAGGATAAACAATCACCTCAACTTGGAAATATTTCATTTGAATGTCTAGAATTACACTTATGATTGCTTAAAGTTGACCCTTGTTTTAGTTGGTTTCCAAACTTGTTGTTTTGATATGAGATCTATGTTACTTATTCATTAAACTTATTAAACTTGGTCTAATTCTTATGTATTATGTATTGACTCATGTTTATCATTGTTACATTTATATTATGCTTTTCTCACATGTGTAGTGACGGTTTAAGCATGTTTTCCCTTTTGTGTCGTTTATGACTTGAATAATGAATCGAGTCTTTCTTATTGGATGTTTTAAACTCTCATTTCCCGATTGCACCCCTATACTCGTTAGACTTAAATGTCGGAGCGATGGAGGTGTAATCTTGATGCTTTTGTGCATTTGTTAGTAGAGATATGACGGCGTTGTTGGGAGGCGAACACAATGTGTTGATCGACCCGACCGTCAAATGTTGTATCCTTGCGAGGTGTTGTCATGGCATGTAGCGTACTTGCTTGTTTATTCTTGACCTCATCTCCGAGCGGGTTTAGTCGGAGGATGATGCATGTACTTTTTCCGCCTCTTTCGAGCGGGTTTAGCCGAATATGGGGTACTCGCTTCCGTTTGGGTTTACCCGGAAGAATCGAGTCTTGGATGCGAGGGTTTATCGCATGTCGAATCGGGAGGGTTTATCCCAAGAGTATGGCCAGGTTTAGACTAGGACTTCTGTATTGTTGTCGCCTTACCAGGAGAATTATAGTCTTGAGTATACGACAAGTTTATCGTATACGGTTCAGGAAAACGTTGATCCCGTGGAGTAGTGTTGAAACCATTTCTAGATTAGATTGGTTGATGATGCCTTAAGACAAATGAATCTTATTGTTAATATAATGTGTGCCTCTTAAGTTTTAATCTTATAGCTATGGAAGCTCAACTAATCGTTCAAGGTTGCACAAGAAGATCAAGAGATGAAGATCGTCATTGTTAGAGTCATAGTGTTGTATAAGAGATCATTAACCTCGATTCATGATAAGTACTTCAAAACTAACACTGACATGTCACTGTGGTTTCTGGATCTTAAATATTTCGAAAGTGTTTAACTCTTGAAGATAGCTTTCCAAACTTTTGATCAACATTTTACATTGCTAAAATTCTGGTTTGATCTTTATAAAATGAAAGAAAGCTTTGTGTGTCTTGGAGAAGAGGTAGCTTGCACAAAAAGACACTTGCCAAAAATGGGTTGTTTACTTTTACTATATTTGGTTACTACCATTTATGCTCTTTCTTGTTGAAAAAACTACCCTTATTTCTCTAAATGTATGCTGCAAAATTAAGATGACTAGTAAGCTTGATTACTTGTGCAAGTAATTCATGTTGCTTGCATAAGGGGTCATGGTTTCTTGTGCCTTAATTGATCTTCTTGTTGTTCAAGCTTCAATTCATTTATATTATTTTAAACACTTGTGCTTCATAGTAGTGTGATATTTTTATTGTAAGGTACACTCTACCTTACATTATAAATACCACACTTATTTCATTTGAACAAGTGTGCAACAACAAAGATTTATAAGAAAAAAGACTTTGAGTTTTATTGAGTAAATTATCTTAGCAAAAACCGTTTAACATTTCTTACTTAATTGTTTTGCAAAATATTTTTCTTAAGTCTTTTACAAAGAGCTAGTTCGTTGCAGTAAAGCATGTATTGTGTTCGATGATCTTGTGTTAGTACTTAATCGTTTTCTCCACCGTTCATTTTGTGAACATTTTGAGAAACACAAGTCTTGTAACAAACGAGTAGAACAAGTCTTAAGATAGAGTTATCTTGAGCAACTAGAAAGAGTTGGGGAAGTCTCTTGGCAGAATAGCCTTGAGCAATAGGAACTCGAAAGAGTTGGGGAAGTCTCTTAGCAGAGTAGCTTTGAGCATAAGTGTTGGTGCGGAGTAGCATTGAGCAAATAACAACCGGAGTAGGTTGGGGAGTTGTTTTATTATTCGGGGCCGGTCTTTGTTTGTATGAGTTTACTTCAAAGATGTTTAATAAGATAACGTTGGATGTAGGTCGTGGAGTAGTGACCGAACCAATTTAAAAAAACATCCTTGAGTTTTGTCTATTTCGTTTTTAATATTTCCGCTGCACTCAGAATTCACTGTTGATTCCACTGTGACATTTACGTGCTGAATCGTTGTTGAATACTTCTAACTTTCTAGTTCGAAGTGTCAACTTCTCTTTTCTTCTAAGTAGTATCTTAGTGATCATAAAGTTTTTAAAGAAGCTTTAATTAAACTTAAAATTTTAAATAGACACCTAATTCACCCCATCCCCCTCTTAGATGATCTCGCCCTTGACTCTTCAAGTAGTTTATCTTGTCTTGCAAAGTACAGATACTAGTGCGTATAATTAACCGTGAGAGTGTGCTTGCTTATGTTTGAACTTACGGATGGGTTATGTACTTGATTGATTGTGTGCCTTGTATGGTTATGTATGTTGACTCCCGAACCTTCTCAAGCACATTTCGCTAATGGTGAGATGCAAGCCCTTAATGCGTATGTGGTTGCCAAAGGGAGTCTTCCCCGAGTCGATATTGTATGATGATGATATAATGAATGCTTCACATGCTTATATAATGTTATTATGAATGTTTTACTGATACTTCACATGAAATATATGTATGCATGATGATATATGATCTTATGCTCGCTTATGTGCGTTTTGATGTGATATGGCGACTTACTCCTCATTGACTGTGACATTCATGTTTCATGAATGAACAGGTTGCAGGTTGGTGTTGCATAGGGTATGGCGAGTGAGTTAGCGAGCGTTGTACTTACAGCAATTTGCCCTTAGCATTCTATTTTACATTAGTTGATATCTTATTTGTGTTTTTATCAAGAGATCGGGATCCCTTCCATTAATTTAAGTACCATTTGTATAAACGATTTATTAAAGTAAGCTTTGGTTTTTTATAATAATAGTGACATTCGCGGTTTTGTCTTTAAAGTTTTTAAAATCTCGTATTTTTCGCTGCAAATCTATGTGTTTACTTTAATTCTAAATCGCGGGTTGTCACAGTTGGTATCAGAGCTTTAACGCTCCCGAGACCAACTGTGACACCCTCAAAAATCGCGGAAAAATTAAACATGTAATTTCTAAATAAAAACTGCATGGATATGTTTGTAATAGGTTCATTTGAGTAAAAACCTGTAATTTTTTTAAAACCTGAACCTGTTATAAAGATATCCTAATAGAAGGTGTCAAAACATGCAAGGTCTAACAAACTTATTTACATAACCATCGCTAAAAATAGCGGAATACAAAATGATACAAACCAAATGTACAGAGGAAGACATATGTCCCTAAAAGTGTGACATACGTGTCACTACAAAATGGGAACCAATCTAGGTTCCAAGGTTACTTTGCTCGCTAGCTCGTCCGTGTACCCCATATAAGCATCACCTACCTGTCATTCGCATTTTATACAAACACGAAAGCCACAGTCAGTGGGGAGTAACTCCGAGTTCTCCCTGCCACGAAATGTCATGTTAATATAACATGAAAGCATATAAATATGAGCAAATATAATACATAGCCCATTTAAAGGCTAAACCATCAAGCTTTTCATGTGAAATTCAATATAAATAACATATAGTCCTAGTATGTGAATACTAGACCAACTCAAGCTACACTATCATGTGAGTCACATATCATACGGGAATCCAAACTCTATCAACCATAGCCGGCTTGCATCTCACCGTCTATGTTTCATAGAATCATCAAACAAGAAAGGGCAATATATCTAGAGACAGGCATAAGTTCCTAGTACAGTCAATAGTCACTTTGTAACTCGAGTCTATACCACGAGGTAGGGAAGCAAATATTTTAGCTCAGAGGTTACATTTAAAACATGGCCAAGATACAACTCAACCCTAATCCTATACTGCGCAGACCTAGAGAAATGCGGATAAAACCACCGCACCCAAGACTCATGATAAAACCACATGAGTACCCTAAGGAGTCCACCAAAGGGTTGGCTAGTACTTAAGCTGACCATCCACTCACAAAATAGGCAGAAAAGTCATGCCCCAGCTTGGATATAAACCCACCCAGCCGGGAACACAAAGGCTATTAAGCCGTGAACATACACTCGTCAAAGACTATAATGACCTATCTATGACAATGACTGAAAATACTCACTTAAGACCTCGTCCCAAGTGAATACTTTAGCCAACTTAACAATAAAAAGGGCAAAAAGTCCAAACTTGTAAATACAAATGATCACAAGCTAGCATATGGACGACTACGTACAAATATAATCAAATGACAATCCAACATTCCAAACCAACATGGCCAAGGCATTAAAATATAACATTCAATATCAACCATAGTCATCCAAACTTACCCCAAAGACAAATCCCCGACCCAAGTCCCGCGACTGGTCATTGGTCAAATCAGGGCTGACGGGTTTAAACCTAATTTGACCAAACTCATTCGGTCATATTGGCCCAGCTCAGAGTCTTGACTCATTTTGACTCAAATCACACAATTCAACATAATACAATTCATGTGAAAATTATCAACATAAGGAAAAATTATTCCAACTTATAAGCTAACCCATTTCCAACAATTTCTCATAATATAAAAATTACTAATACACCAAAATATCAACATGTTCAATTGTACAAATGACAAACACAAAGCATCAAACAAAGGCTCAAACACACAACCCGAACAACAGCCAAACCCGGCCACACACATGCCACAAACACGCCACAAACACGCCGCAAACACGTCACAAACACGCCCCACACACGGCCTGTTTTGGGGCTGTTTTTGGCAGCCCTACTATCTCCTTCCTTTTCCATCAAAAACCCGTCTCAACAATGATACAAAACCATTCCAACAACACACAACCATTATCAACTCAATTCAACACTACAAACATATGAAATAACCATAAAACTAATAAACTTAACAACAATAATTCATATGAATAAAACCTAACAAATTACTACTCACATAACATCCAACACATAACAAATGTAACATTATATCGTCAAGTAACTCGGAATAGTTACCTTAAGCTAGAAAAACGAAAGTAACCCTTGAGAAAACCCTAAAAACCGCTACTACCCTTCGTCCTCTACTATATATGAGTCTCCTAAGTCGTCTTCATGATCTTCACCTATTAAAAACAACAAAAACACAATGATAATTACTAACACCGAAATTATGCTCAAAATCATCTTAAATCGACATAATGAAAACTGAAATTAAAACATACTAGGTTGTAGATCTTGAAGAGAGGATTCCGAAAATATAAATTTTGTGAAAATCGGACTAGAAACGAAGAAATTATGATGAAATTAGTGATTGAAAGGAAGAAAAAGTTAGGGTTTGTTTTCTTGTTTGATGATGAATGTTTTAGAACCCAAATGAAAGGTAAGGGCTGCCAAGAGTCAAGGGAAGTTTTGGTCTATTTTTTTTAACTCGGTTTTGATTCGTTTTGACGGAAATTCGAATTATTCGTCAAACGCGATTTTCGACAACGCTAAAGTTTTTAAACACGAGTTTACTAGAAAATTAAGTACTCCTATGCCTAATATCCTAACTCATTTACCCAACGACCGTAAGGAATAGAAAATCCCATTTTTACGACTTTTCTTTGAAATACTCTTTTATTAAAGAAAAAGGTTTAAATATAGTTTAAATTACTTTTAAACATTTCCAAACTATCAAAAATAATTATATTACTTCAACATAAAATAAAATTATATTTTGTCGAATTATTATTATTTCAATTAAATTAATATTAAATTAAAGTTGATTTAAAATATTATTTTTAAAATATAATAACGGTCCAAATTTACGGGGTGTTACAATCATCCCTCCTTTTAAAAATTTTCGTCCCCGAAACTTAGAAGAAAGAATCATTGTATATATATAAGTCTATCTTTTAAAATCAAATAAATAAAATTTTCAAGATATGAACGTATGAAAATATAAGTGCCCTTTCAATGGAACGGAGATACTCTTGTCGATCACTCAAGAACATCAATATTCCAATTCAAGGACATAAAAATACACTTTTACACCAACGAATGAGCAAACTAATTATCGGACGTCTCCAATAACAAGCTTTAACAAAAATTAACACCCATGTGACTTTAAAAACCAGTGCAAACAGTAAATTTTTCAACACCTTTAGTTTATAAATTTTTTATAATAAGGCATAACTCCACTAGCTATCACTCAAATTCTAACTAACGTTCTAACCACTAGCAAGGACTATTAACAGCGGAGACTGAGGAAAAAGGATACACTCACGAGAAGAGTTCGGAATACCTTGATTTGCTTGACCACTCGGAATAAACCTTCTCTTATTAGGATAAGAGGGAATGGAAGAAGCAACATAAGGCCGAGAAGGAACAACGTAAGGCCTAGGAGTAGGATAGAATGGCCTCTTGCCAAGAGATGTACTAGAAGCACGAGCCTCTTCATCAATAGCTTTAATAGAGCTCTCGGCCCATAAGGCATCATCGTAGATCGAGACAAAGGATGTAGAATCTCTACGAATCATACTCTTAAGCTTTGGAGTAAGCTTTTCAAGATAAAAGAAAACATTTCATCTTCATTTTTGACAAGTCTAGTGGCATAGTGAGAAAGTTCATTGAATTTATCGGTAAAGGCTTGAACAGAAAGATTTCCTTGCTTCAATTCCATGAACTCTTTAAGTCTTTGTTGTTTCAGCTCTTTTGGATAGAATCTAGTTTCAACTAGATCCTTAAAGCGATCCCAACCAAAGCCAGGGTCAAGAATAGAAGTAGGACCAGTCATAGACCACCATCTATCCGCTTCTTTCACAAGGAAATGAGAAGCCAATTTCACCTTGTCACCTTCACGAACTTCATACAAGGCAAAACTCTTCTCCAATTCACGGAACCATTCAGTGAGGGCCACTGGATCTACTTCACCACCATACGTCTTGGTGTTGTTTCGAGTTAATTGATTTGCCACCCAAGTATAAGTGCCAGGGGCACCTTCTGGAGGCGGAGTAGGAAGAGGAGCAGGAACAGGTTGGTTTTGTTGATTCTGAAGAATCTGAGTAAGAGCTTGTAGGATTGCATTACCTACAACTTTTCTTGGAGGAGCCATCTTACAAAAGAAGACATTGGCTTACTTAACAAAGACTTACTTAACAAATAGCAATCACAAAGAGACTACAACATAAAGTCTTAAATCTACCCATCCTACCCATCTCTCAAGTTTATTATTTCAAGGTCAAGTTATTTATAATAGGGTGCACAAACGTGCGTTGGGAGCAAATAAGCTCTGATACCAACTGTGACACCCTCAAAAATCGCGGAAAAATTAAACACGTAATTTCTAAATAAAAACTGCATGGATATGTTTGTAATAGGTTCATTTGAGTAAAAACCTGTAATTTTTTTTTTTAAACCTGAACCTGTTATAAAGATATCCTAATAGAAGGTGTCAAAACATGCAAGGTCTAACAAACTTATTTACATAACCATCGCTAAAAATAGCGGAATACAAAATGATACAAACCGAATGTACAGAGGGAGACATATGTCCCTAAAAGTGTGACATACGTGTCACTACAAAATGGGAACCAATCTAGGTTCCAAGGTTACTTTGCTCGCTAGCTCGTCTGTGAACCCCATATAAGCATCACCTACCTGTCAATCGCATTTTATACAAACACGAAAGCCACAGTCAGTGGGGAGTAACTCCGAGTTCTCCCAGCCACGAAATGTCATGTTAATATAACATGAAAGCATATAAATATGAGCAAATATAATACATAGCCCATTTAAAGGCCAGACCATCAAGCTTTTCATGTAAAACATTCAATATAAACAACATATAGTCCTAGCATGTGAATACTAGACCAACTCAAGCTACACTATCATGTGAGTCACATATCATACGGGAATCCAAACTCTATCAACCATAGCCGGCTTGCATCTCCCCTTCTATGTTTCATAGAATCATCAAACAAGAAAGGGCAATATATCTAGAGACAGGCATAAGTTCCTAGTACAGTCAATAGTCACTTTGTAACTCGAGTCTATACCACGAGGTAGGGAAGCTAGTATTTTAGCTCAGAGGTTACATTTAAAACATGTCCAAGATACAACTCAACCCTAATCCTAGACTGCGCAGACCTAGAGAAATGCGGATAAAACCACCGCACCCAAGACTCATGATAAAACCACATGAGTACCCTAAGGAGTCCACCAAAGGGTTGGCTAGTACTTAAGCTGACCATCCACTCACAAAATAGGCAGAAAAGTCATGCCCCAACTTGGATATAAACCCACCAAGCCGGGAACACAAAGGCTATTAAGCCGTGAACATACACTCGTCAAAGACTATAATGACCTATCTATGACAATGACTGAAAATACGCACTTAAGACCTCGTCCCAAGTGAATACTTTAGCCAACTTAACAATAAAAAGGGCAAAAAGTCCAAACTTGTAAATACAAATGATCACAAGCTAGCAGATGGACGACTACATACAAATATAATCAAATGACAATCCAACATTCCAAACCAACAGGGCCAAGGCATTAAAATATAACATTCAATATCAACCATAGTCATCCAAACTTACCCCAAAGACAAATCCCCGACCCAAGTCCCGCGACGGGTCATTGGTCAAATCAGGGCTGACCGGTTTAAACCTAATTTGACCAAACTCATTCGGTCATATTGGCCCAGCTCAGAGGCTTGACTCATTTTGACTCAAATCACACAATTCAACATAATACAATTCATGTGAAAATTATCAACATAAGGAAAAATTATTCCAACTTATAAGCTAACCCATTTCCAACAATTTCTCATAATAATAAAAATTACTAATGCACCAAAATATCAACATGTTCAATTATACAAATGACAAACACAAAGCATCAAACAAAGGCTCAAACACACAACCCGAACAACAGCCAAACCCGGCCACACACATGCCACAAACACGCCACAAACACACCGCAAACACGCCACAAACACGCCCCACACACGGCCTGTTTTGGGGCTGTTTTGGGCAGCCCTACTATCTCCTTCCTTTTCCATCCAAAACCCGTCTCAACCATGATACAAAACCATTCCAACAACACACAACCATTATCAATTCAATTCAACACTACAAACATATGAAATAACCATAAAACTAATAAACTTAACAACAATAATTCATATGAATAAACCCTAACAAATTACTACTCACATAACATCCAACACATAACAAATGTAACATTATATCGTCGAGTAACTCGGAATAGTTACCTTAAGCTAGAAAAACGAAAGTAACCCTTGAGAAAACCCTAAAAACCGCGACTACCCTTCGTCCTCTACTATATATGAGTCTCCTAAATCGTCTTCATGATCTTCACCTATTTAAAACAACAAAAACACAACAATTATCACATAAACCGAAATTATACCCAAAAATAAGCTTAAATCGAAATTAGGGAAACTGGAATTAAAACATACCAGGATGTAGATCTTGAAGAGAGGATTCCGAATATATAAATTTTGCGAAAATCGGACTAGAAACGAAGAAGTTATGCTGAAATTACGATTGTAAGTTTTTTTTTTTTATTTATGTTGTTGATAGAACGAATTGGGAAAAATAAAAATGAAACCTAAGGGAGAGGGGAAGCCTGGCTGTCATAAGGGTCATGGGATATTGGGTCTATTTTTTTTTTACTCGGTTTTGGTTCGATTTGACGGGAATTCGAATTATTCGTCAAATGCGATTTCCGACAACGCTAAAGTTTTTAAACACGAGTTTACTAGAAAATTAAGTACCCCAATGCCCTATATCCTAACTCATTTACCCAACGACCGTAAGAAATGGAAAATCCCATTTTTACGACTTTTCTTTGAAATACTCTTTTATTACAGAAAAAGGTTTAAATATAGTTTAAATTACTTTTAAACATTTCCAAACTATCAAAAATAATTATATTACTTCAAAATAAAATAAACTTATATTTTGTCGAATTATTATTATTTCAATTAAATTAATATTAAATTAAAGTTGATTTAAAATATTATTTTTAAAATATAATAACGGTCCAAATTTACGGGGTGTTACAATCATCCCTCCTTTTAAAAAGTTTCGTCCCCGAAACTTAGAAGAAAGAATCATTGTATATATATAAGTCTATCTTTTAAAATCAAATAAATAAAATTTTTAAGATATGAACGTATGAAAATATAAGTGTCCTTTCAATGGAACGGAGATACTCTTGTCGATCACTCAAGAACATCAATATTCCAATTCAAGGACATAAAAATACACTTTTACACCAATGAATGAGCAAACTAATTATCGGACGTCTCCAATAACAAGCTTTAACACCCATTGACGTTAAAACCAGTGAAAAACATTAAATTATTTTCAACACCTTTAGTTTAAAATTTTTATAATAAGGGCAATAACTCCACTAGCTATAACTAAATTCTAACTACGGTTTCTAACCACTAAGCAAGGACTATTAACGCGGAGAATACGTAAGAAAAAGGAATAACCTGACGAGAAGAGTTCGGAATAACCTTGATTTGCTTGACCACTCGGAATAAACCTTCTCTTATTAGGATAAGAGGGAATGGAAGAAGCAACATAAGGCCTAGAAGGAACAACGTAAGGCCTAGGAGTAGGATAGAATGGCCTCTTGCCAAGAGATGTACTAGAAGCACGAGCCTCTTCATCAATAGCTTTAAGAGAGCTCTCGGCCCATAAGGCATCATCGTAGATCGAGACAAAGGATGTAAAATCTCTACGAATCATACTCTTAAGCTTTGGAGTAATCTTTTCAAGATAAAAGAAAACTTTTTCATCTTCATTTTTGACAAGTCTAGTGGCATAGTGAGAAAGTTCATTGGATTTATCGGTAAAGGCTTGAACAGAAAGATTTCCTTGCTTCAATTCCATGAACTCTTCAAGCCTTTGTTGTTTCAGCTCTTTTGGATAGAATCTAGTTTCAACTAGATCCTTAAAGCGATCCCAACCAAAGCCAGGTTCAAGAATAGAAGTAGGACCAGTCATAGACCACCATCTATCCGCTTCTTTCACAAGGAAATGATAAGCCAATTTCACCTTGTCACCTTCACGAACTTCATACAAGGCAAAACTCTTCTCCAATTCACGGAACCATTCAGTGAGTGCCACTGGATCTACTTCACCACCATACGTCTTGGTATTGTTTCGAGTTAATTGATTTGCCACCCAAGTATAAGTGCCAGGGGCACCTTCTGGAGGCGGAGTAGGAAGAGGAGCAGAAACAGGTTGGTTTTGTTGATTCTGAAGAATCTGAGTAAGAGCTTGTAGGATTGCATTATCTACAGCTTTTCTTGGAGGAGCCATCTTACAAAAGAAGACATTGGCTTACTTAACAAAGACTTACTTAACAAATAGCAATCACAAACAGACTACAACATAAAGTCCTAAATCTACCCCTCCTACCCATCTCTCAAGTTTATTATTTCAAGGTCAAGTTATTTATAGTAGGGTGCACAAACGTGCGTTGGGAGCAAATAAGCTCTGATACCAACTGTGACACCCTCAAAAATCGCAGAAAAATTAAACACGTAATTTCTAAATAAAAACTGCATGGATATGTTTGTAATAGGTTCATTTGAGTAAAAACCTGTAATTTTTTTTTTTAAACCTGAACCTGTTATAAAGATATCCTAATAGAAGGTGTCAAAACATGCAAGGTCTAACAAACTTATTTACATAACCATCGCTAAAAATAGCGGAATACAAAATGATACAAACCGAATGTACAGAGGGAGACATATGTCCCTAAAAGTGTGACATACGTGTCACTACAAAATGGGAACCAATCTAAGTTCCAAGGTTACTTTGCTCGCTAGCTCGTCCGTGTACCCCATATAAGCATCACCTACCGGTCAATCGCATTTTATACAAACACGAAAGCCACAGTCAGTGGGGAGTAACTCCGAGTTCTCCCAGCCACGAAATGTCATGTTAATATAACATGAAAGCATATAAATATGAGCAAATATAATACATAGCCCATTTAAAGGCCAGACCATCAAGGTTTTCATGTAAAACATTCAATATAAACAACATATAGTCCTAGCATGTGAATACTAGACCAACTCAAGCTACACTATCATGTGAGTCACATATCATACGGGAATCCAAACTCTATCAACCATAGCCGGCTTGCATCTCACCTTCTATGTTTCATAGAATCATCCAACAAGAAAGGGCAATATATCTAGAGACAGGCATAAGTTCCTAGTACAGTCAATAGTCACTTTGTAACTCGAGTCTATACCACGAGGTAGGGAAGCTAGTATTTCAGCTCAGAGGTTACATTTAAAACATGGCCAAGATACAACTCAACCCTAATCCTAGACTGCGCAGACCTAGAGAAATGCGGATAAAACCACCGCACCCAAGACTCATGATAAAACCACATGAGTACCCTAAGGAGTCCACCAAAGGGTTGGCTAGTACTTACGCTGACCATCCACTCACAAAATAGGCAGAAAAGTCATGCCCCAGCTTGGATATAAACCCACCAAGCCGGGAACACAAAGGCTATTAAGCCGTGAACATACACTCGTCAAAGACTATAATGACCTATCTATGACAATAACTGAAAATACTCACTTAAGACCTCGTCCCAAATGATTACTTTAGCCAACTTAACAATAAAAAGGGCAAAAAGTCCAAACTTGTAAATACAAATGATCACAAGCTAGCATATGGACGACTACATACAAATATAATCAAATGACAATCCAACATTCCAAACCAACATGGCCAAGGCATTAAAATATAACATTCCATATCAACCATAGTCATCCAAACTTACCCCAAAGACAAATCCCCGACCCAAGTCCCGCGACGGGTCATTGGTCAAATCAGGGCTGACCGGTTTAAACCTAATTTGACCAAACTCATTCGGTCATATTGGCCCATCTCAGAGTCTTGACTCATTTTGACTCAAATCACACAATTCAACATAATACAATTCATGTGAAAATTATCAACATAAGGAAAAATTATTCCAACTTATAAGCTAACCCATTTCCGACAATTTCTCATAATAATAAAAATTACTAATACACCAAAATATCAACATGTTCAATTGTACAAATGACAAACACAAAGCATCAAACAAAGGCTCAAACACACAACCCGAACAACAGCCAAACCCGGCCACACACATGCCACAAACACGCCACAAACACGCCACAAACACGCCACAAACACGCCACAAACACGCCCCACACACGGCCTGTTTTGGGGCTGTTTTGGGCAGCCCTACTATCTCCTTCCTTTTCCATCCAAAACCCGTCTCAACAATGATACAAAACCATTCCAACAAAACACAACCATTATCAATTCAATTCAACACTACAAACATATGAAATAACCATAAAACTAATAAACTTAGCAACAATAATTCATATGAATAAAACCTAACAAATTACTACTCACATAACATCCAACACATAACAAATGTAACATTATATCGTCGAGTAACTCGGAATAGTTACCTTAAGCTAGAAAAACGAAAGTAACCCTTGAGAAAACCCTAAAAACCGCTACTACCCTTTGTCCTCTACTATATATGAGTCTCCTAAGTCGTCTTCATGATCTTCACCTATTTAAAACAACAAAAACACAACAATTATCACATAAACCGAAATTATACCCAAAAATAAGCTTAAATCGAAATTAGGGAAACTAGAATTAAAACATACTAGGATGTAGATCTTGAAGAGAGGATTCCGAATATATAAATTTTGCGAAAATCGGACTAGAAACGAAGAAGTTATGCTGAAATTACGATTGTAAGTTTTTTTTTTTTTTATTTATGTTGTTGATAGAACGAATTGGGAAAAATAAAAATGAAACCTAAGGGAGAGGCGAAGGCTGGCTGTCATAAGGGTCATGGGATATTGGGTCTATTTTTTTTTTACTCGGTTTTGGTTCGATTTGACGGGAATTCGAATTATTCGTCAAATGCGATTTCCGACAACGCTAAAGTTTTTAAACACGAGTTTACTAGAAAATTAAGTACCCCAATGCCCTATATCCTAACTCATTTACCCAACGACCGTAAGAAATGGAAAATCCCATTTTTACGACTTTTCTTTGAAATACTCTTTTATTAAAGAAAAAGGTTTAAATATAGTTTAAATTACTTTTAAAAATTTCCAAACTATCAAAAATAATTATATTACTTCAAAATAAAATAAAATTATATTTTATCGAATTATTATTATTTCAATTAAATTAATATTAAATTAAAGTTGATTTAAAATATTACTTTTACAATATAATAACGGTCCAAATTTACGGGGTGTTACATACTCCCCACTGACTGTGGCTTCCGTGTTTATATTTAATGCGGTTGGCAGGTTTGTGATGCATACTTGGGTACATTGACGAGCTAGCGAGCGAAGTATTACCTTTGACCTATATTCGGTTCTTAGGATTGTATATTATTATACACTCTTTTATTTCTGTATTTATACGGGAGATATGTCTTCCGTTTCAGATACTTTTTATGTATACTATTATTTCCTTTTTGTTATGAACCTTTTTCTTTAAGACACCTTCGTTATGATGAATATATTTAATGATAGGTTCCGGTTTTAAAATTTACCGATTTTCACTAAGGTGAACCTATTAGAAACGTATTCTCATCTTTTATTTATTTAAATTACTTGTTTATCTTTCCGCAAATTTGAGGGTTTCACACTTTACTTGCGGATCTCAAGAATGCTCGTCGCGAACGAGAACTCTAATTATCCAAAACGCAAAGTCGAAATAGTGAAATCGAAATTCAAAACAACGTTAGTAAGTGCAGGACTAGTTATCAGACGCGTCTCCAATAACAAGTGCAAACATCCAACCCAACGCAAAATCCAAATATAAAAGCAAAAGAAATCCATTTTCTCCAAAAAGAGGGTACACAAACCATATTTAGACTTCTTTGAAACGTTAAATTAGAAATAAAATATGGAAATTTGAAAGTTTTATCAAAGATAAAATTAAATAACAAGACATTACACGT